>PYSQ01000135.1:0-70652 GCA_003049435.1 Nakataea oryzae | reverse complement strand
CCCCCAGCTCGCCCGCCCAGTCGTCTGTCCAGATAACAGAGGTGAGAAGACCGTGGATCGGCCGACCAGGCTAGAAGCCTGCCTCGCCTTGCCTTGCGCAAGCCCGCCCACACCACCGCCTCCGCCGTCGCCCTCCACTCGTGCTTGCCCGCCTTGTTGGGAATCTGGGCAATCGAGCCCTGTCCCTGGGTTCTGGGTTCCCCGGCTGCTGAGCCCGCCTCGTTGCGCGCAGGCGATAGGCGACCAGGAAAGTCCGCAATTGCTATCCACACCCTCCCCTCCCTACTTCCCGGGGACACACACAGCGCTAGGCCTGGTACCTCGCCGCGCCTGGTGCTACATAGTCCCATGTAGATCTTCACATGCGCGCTCGCTGGTGGTGATACGCAGCACACGCGCAATGCGACCCATACCAGCAAAACCCAATCCGCGTCAGTTGCGCTTGGCTCGAGTTTCCCAGGGCGCATAACACACTTTGCGCCCAGCCGTGTCACATGGTGATGGATAAATCCTGATCCAAGGTCCAGACCACGATAGATCCAAACAATTTCCAGGTTAAAGTCGTCGAGTCGCGGATCGCTGGAGAGAAGATGTCGCGCATGCTGCTACAATACATGAGGGCGACCGTGGATGCCCGCCAGGCCCAAAGTGGAATATCAAAAAGAAAAAGAAAAAAAAAGAGAAAGGGCACCAGATAGTGTTTGCAAAAATATGACGCCAGATATATGCAAGCCCTGCGCAATGGCTACTTGCTACAAAGGTATAGAGCAGAGCGATGTCCGCTAAAAGATAAAAGCAGAGGCAAACCAAAACCCGATTCCTAAAACAAGCAACGAGATTTGAGCCTGAAAATAGCCTGTTACCTGTATCCACAAAGGAAATATGAAAAACAAGAAGAGAGAAAAAAAAGAAAAGAAAAAAAAGAGAGGGGGAAAATGGGGTGGGATGAGCAACAAAAAACAAACCACTGCCGAGTTTACACCTCACCCCAGCTCCCCATTGGTCCCGTGCTGGCTATGATGCTTCCCGTGCCCACAGACCCGCCAATGTCCCAATAGTGCCTGCTCGAATGCCTCGAGGCCGCTGACGCCACGCTGAAGCTGCCGCTCCGTCTCGTCACCCCAGAACGGCGGGACCGGGGGCTCTGCTGGCTGGCGCAGCTCGGCGAGCGCTGGCGCGTCTGCATGGCCGCAGAGACCGCCGGCGCCTGGGAAGACGACGTCATCATCGACGTTGCCCCCGTGGTCGCGCTGTTGTTCCTCCGCGGCGCATTCCGGCCGACGAGCGGATGGTGCAGCCGCACTCGAGCCGCGCGCGCCGCGGCGTCCTGGCTGGTTGGGGATAATGCGTGTGGGGACACGCCGCTGCTGCCTCCAGCCACGGTCGAGGACGAAGTGACCGTCGAGGACGAGCTGCTGAAGCGCGATCGCAGGTACCGAAACACCAGGCCAATGTCCAGCTGTTGCTCCCACTCTTGCTGCGTAAAAGTTGCCGGGTGTCCGCTGGCTCCAGCCTTTGGATTCTCCTGCTGGTGCTGGTGCTGGTTCTGGTGTTGTTGTTGTTGCTGCTGCGATTGCTCCCTGCCGAGTATCGCTATAGGCTGCGCACTTGCGCCATCACTGTGGTGGTGACGCATGTGCGGCGGGACGGTCGGCCTGAACTGCGGCATCATGACAGAGGGCATTCCGCCATCGGTTCCATCCATGTCGTAGTCAACACTAGTACCCTGGTCGCCGAGGGAATATGCCCGACGGCGCGACCGGGCCTCGTTCCGAGTGGCGGCCGCGACCTCCGCCTCGGGAATGATGGGCAGGCCAGCGTATGGGAGCGGGCCTTCGTTCAGGCGCGCGTAGGCGGCGAAGGCGCCGGGGTGGTGAGTCGACATGCGGTGCACCAGGAGACCGAGCTCGCGTGCAATGCGCTCCAGCATCCGGAGCTGCCAGGACGAAGACGAAGAGTCATCGGAGCGAGTCGCACCTGATGACTCCTCTTCACCCCGCAGGAGAGCCGATAGGCCGGCGGCAGAGGCTACTGATGCCCTGGGCGTCGATGAGAGATCATCTTCTTCTTCGTCGTCCTCGTGCCGCTCCCCATACATTAGCTGCTCGGTCTCCTGTGCCTCGAGTTCCTCGTCTGCAGAGGATTCTCCGAGCAGGATAGCCAGCAGTTTTTCGTCGATTCCCAGCAAGTCGCGGATGACTTTGCGCGTGAACCTGCTCAGGAAGCCACCCCTTCCTTCCTGCGGCGCCTCCGAGCCGTCCCCGAGGACCTCGTTGTCTTGCTCGTGCCACTCAGTCCCCGCCATGGGTATGTCGCCTGCGTGCGACAACGCCGCAGCCGAGTCCCCAAGGGATGTCAGCAGCGCGTCCGCAGCCGGCACGGCAGCCACCGCGGCCGAGGCGTCCGAAGTGCCGCCAGAGTCGCGCCGGCGCAGGTGCGGGGCTGCCGTGTACTGGCGCCTCCGCCTCGTCTCGCGCCTGATGGCCTCGAGCAGCAGCAGGCTCTGCTCCTGGCGCCAGTCCTCGATACGGCGGTGGCGCTCGGCCTCGGCAGACCCGCCCGCGGCCGCGGCCTCGGCCGCCATCTCGACCTCGAGCCGCGCCAGGTCCAGGCTCTCGCGCCGCCGCTTGATCCGCCGCGGGTTGAACCGCTCAAACGCGTAAATGTGCTCCTGCATCCGCATCTCGTCCGCCCCCGCCACCCCGGTCACGGGGGTGTTCAGCCTGAAGGAGCCGAGGCCGTCGTGGGTAGGCAGGACGGGGATCGGGGGCGGGGACATCGTTGTCGCGAGCAGGCCCTGGCGGAACTCGGGCAGATGGCTATCCAGTACGTCGAGCTCCGCGTCCTCTTCGTGCGGCGACAACGCCGAGCCCGACAGGACCGAGGGGACGGCCGAATTCAGTGGGGCCGAGTTGGCGTTGGATTGAGCCACCGTCTCGCCGCTGCCGACCTCGCTGACGTGCGAGCGCCCGGGGGTGTGCAGTGCCGAGTCGCTCTGAAGCACCGAACTGAGGTAGGAGGCCGAGGTCGTAGTGGTTACAGAGTCGTCGGTAGGTGAGAAGAGGACCCAGGTCTGGGACTCCCCGGCGGGGCCACTGGTGGCCGGTGATGCCGCATGTTGCGCAGCGGTGGGCGCCGACAGCCCACCGACCTGAGGGCTGCCGTCGTGGAGGGCGGACGGGGCAGCTGGTGTCCGGCCAAGGGTCTGCCGCGCGGTCGGCTGTTGGAACGCCATTTTGGTAGGGCTGCGGCGGCCCTCGAAGGCGAGCGTAAGAGCTCAGACGGCAGCGGTAGTAGCGAGGAACAAAACAGAAAACCGGATCAGGACTTTGGGCCTTGAAATATATGCGGGTAATGTTTATGTCTAAGCTGTGGCTCAGGAAGACTGTATCGGATTAGGCAACTTGTCCGCAGATAAGACGAGCTGATGTATGTGTCAGGTATCGCTGGGAAACGCTGGCTTGCTGGATGATGCAGAAGAAAAGAGTCCGCCAGCGAGTGCTTCGGTTCTGGTCGCCCCAGAGGCCCGTCAAGAACAGACAGTTGCGACTCTTCGGAGCGGCGAGCAGAAATGCCGTCGTGGCGGGCTCGGAAGTGACAGGAAAGACGGAGTTGGAGGGACGGATGATTCAATCTGGGCGCGCGGCGGTCTCCCTCAGCATGGGGGGCGGGACGCCTGGGCCGCCAGCGGCGGTGGTGGTAGTGATGGTGGGCGCTGGTGTGGGTGGTGGGGGCGCCAGGTCCGGGCGCCCAATTCTTGGTGGGCAGGAGGCGGCAGGGGTCCTCAGTGGTCGGTCGTTGGCTGGCTGGTGGTGTCTGACAGCTCGCTGGCTGGGCTTATTGGGGCCATGCAGCGCGCGCGCCGTCAATCCCTTGCAAACGCGGGCGGTAAGGAGTAACAGGATTGATTTCCATGCCACATTAATCACACCACCTCCAATGAGTCCTGCAGCGGCCGGCGCCCGTGTTGGATCGGCGCTGCAGCACAGTCCGATTGGGGGATGGAAGGAGGGGTTGGGTTGGAGAGGCGGACCAGCCAGTACTTTGGAATAGCCACTACCACCCAAGTCTATCTATTCAGGCCGCAGGAAGGGTCTAGCAAGACGGCTGCGGGTGTCGCTGGCGGTGCTACCGTGACCCCTTTGTCGCTCTGCGACAGTGTCAAGGACGTTGGCCGACCAGGACGTGACAGCATGCACTATGCGGGACGAGAGGCACCGTCTGATGGCTGCACACGCAACGCCCACGCACTGCTGATTATCTCACTGGCGCGTTGCTTTTAGACTGCTGTGCTACTGCGCCCTAGGGATAAACAGGCGGCCCAACACAGACAAAACCGTCTGGTCATTCACCCGCTCATTGGCAAACAGCAGTGAGCCTTCCACCACTCGGTGCCCTCCCTCCCCCTGTGTGCTGCAGCGGCGTCAGACTGGATTGCGCAACCACTACGGCGGCTCGCTGAGGAATGACATCTTCCAAGGTCGGCCACTTGCCGGCATGGGGGCCCCCCTCCAGCGCATCACAGGTGGATCTTTCCTCAGCCCCTGGTCCACAGAACCCGATCACGGGAGGTCGGTCCCGCTTGATGGTTCTGATAAGCGTCCGGATGGGACACTGTCATTCCACTGGGCAGGTCATACAATGGCAACACTGCAAGCCGGAGAGATGGGCTAGGCAAACGAGTAGGGAGGGAAAGGGAAGAGGAAGATAGATTCGCATGCACCTATAGATAATGTGCTTGTTTTAACCACGTGTTTTCGACTTCCCGAGCCGTGTTCTCCCTGCTACGTCGGATCCAGTGTCGGTCGCCTCGACACCAACGAAAACGGAGCCCGTGGACCGAGGTCCCCAACTGGGTTTCGATACCACCGACGGAGAGCACACCGACACACGCACGACCAGCCCGCCCAGAGGTTGAGCCAGGTCCTGGCTTGTTTGGTTGCTGGATAGGACATTCACCCCCGCCGTCGGGGTTTTGTCGGAGGCAAGGATTTCGGCTGCCATGCCGACTGTCGGAGATAAATGTGCTGGGGGCTTGTGTAGAGACACAGCCGCTGCCGAAATAGTGCGCCACGCCGCCTGCCGGGGGAACCCGCAAAGCTGTTTGTGGTTTCTCTGACAGCCCAGTCTCCCCGGCCTGGGCACGTGCTATGGTCAACTCTTGCGGGGGGAGGGAAATCAACTGCTACCTCTCCACTGGTGTGATCTTCAGTGCATGGCAGGAGACCGCAGGCGTGTGGCACACCTCCAAAATCTCCCGCGTCAGCCCGTAGCCGCTGGCAGCCTCCATCTGTCGCGCAGGAAGTACTCCTGATGAATCCTAGTTCAAGGGGCATAACCACACACAGCCTGGCCAGCCTTGGCTTCTGGGCCGACCAAAACGCCAGGTTCCAGAACCGAGTCAAAGCTTGTCAAACGGGCAGTATGTATATTGAAGTAGGGGGATGCGAGCTTCTGGACGACTACAGTGGATGACATCAACGGGGCCCTCCACCGGATCGCGCCCCCTCGTCACCTGAACCTTCCCTGGGGCCCTCGTGACGCCTCTCCTCGACACCATCAAATCGCCTTACGAGAGAGATCGGAGCCACACCCGGCCGCGCAAAGCGGATGGCAACAGGGATCACGGCGCAAGCAAATTGTGCTTGTCTCGCAATAGCTCCATCAGCTGCAAGGGCAGAGATGATGAACATAAAAAACGCTCCGTTGTTCCCTGGGTGCTCCCGCCAAAACTCCGCCGAATCGGATCCGCGAGCAAAGACACGCATGCAATCTAGAGAAGATCGAGCTTATTCATAGGCTGTATCGAGATATCAACACATTCCTCAGATGCTCTCAGCCCGTTTTGACGTATGACCGATTACGCCACCCTGAAGAGAAAAAGAAAAACCCGAATCCCAAAACATGCAAGTGCCATTTCTGCTGTGATCCCGCAACCCAGCTTCTCGTCAAAACCACACCAACCGCTTAAGCCTCAGCAGCGAAAGCCTCGGGGAAGCGCTTCATGTTGTTCTCGAGGTTGCCGTGGTTGGCAAGGAACTGGACGTAGGCACCGTCGACCTTGACGCGGCCAGCAGCCTTCTTCTCCAGGTACTCGTCGCGGCGCAGGGGGGTGAAGCCCCAGTTCTTGGAGATGATGATCTTTTGGCGGCCAGGGAACTTGTACTGGGAGCGGCGGAGAGCCTCCAGGGCGAGAGCGCGGTCTGGACAGGTTTGTCAGCATCCTGCACGTCACCGCGGTCGCGTCTGCGGCGTTGAGGAAGGGGCAGTGCACATACTGGAGTCACGGGTGCGGACAGAGAGGATGATCTGGCCGATGTTGACACGGGCGACAGTGCCGTTGGGCTTGCCCCAGGCACCACGCATACCAGTCTGCAGCCTATCGGCACCAGCGCACGACAACATCTTGTTGATGCGGACGACGTGGTACGGGTGGGCGCGGACACGGAGGTGGAAACCCTCCTTTCCGGTGTTCTTGACCAGGTACTTGTTGGCGCAAATACGGGCAGCCTCAAGAGCCTCGGAGCTCAGCTGCTCGTACTCGTTCGAGACGAGGTGGATGCACAGGGGGAAGTCATCGACGGTCGCGCGCTTACGGCCCAGGTCGAAGATGCGGATCTTGGGGTCGGGGACACCACGGTTGAAGCGCGACTTGGGGTACGGCTTGTTCTTGCAGTAGCGGTAACTGAGGGCGTGGGCATGATGTCAGTCCAGCGAACAGCATCTTCCTAGTAGATTACGCCCGTGGTTTGCCCGTCGCTCCTGGGTTGGCTTCAGATCGGCCGCCCACACTGTCGAACCGATTCCCCTCCAAACGTCCTGTCCTCCTGCTGGCCTCCATCTCGACGGAAGCGCAACAACGCAAAAACGGGGAAAAGAAAATGGAATAGTTACCATCTCGCCGGGCGACGGGCCATTTTGACGGTTTGCTGGGGGGGGAGGCTTCGTGGGAATCTCGAGTGTCGCTTCGTCGCTGAATGAGGTTTTTGGTGGTGTCCAGAAAAAAGCTGGGTGGTGACGGACTTGCGGTAATATGGCCTGCACACCAATTGCCACTGCGCTTCCTGGCCTGCCTTTCTTGCTTTGAAATCAAATGAGAAGGAAGCTGTGGGTCATTAGGGTTTGAGCCTGCCCAGTCGGGCCAGTGTCTGCGGCGCCCCACTTGTGTGTCAGAACGCCACTCGGAGGCCGGGCCCAGCGACCCCGCGCCCCCAAGAACGAAACGGGTTGGAAGGCTGGACGCTGGAATGTTTTCCCAAGAGTGAGGAGGCACGGAGGCAAGCCTTTCGATCGAGCCAGGTGTTATACCGCGGCTCTCACGAATCTGCGGCTCTGCTTAACCCTCACCGATACCATGGGATTCTTCCTCAAGCCTGATTCCAGTTACACATTTGTCAGCCGGAGGGCGGACTGCATTGGTCAAGTCTGGCGTTCTAGTCAAGACCGTGCCAGGCACGGAGGCCGAGGACGCCGAAGGGTGTTTGAGAGCTGGCGGGAACTGTCATGGCATCGAAAGCCGGAAATCAAAGCCTCATCTTGGGATTAGTCACTTTAATTCGCAAGTTTTGGGTGACATTTAACCACAAGCCAAACGTGACCTGCAATGGCCAACGTGTTGAGTCTGGAATGTCCATATGAGACCGCGATGCTATCCAGTCAGCCTCACTGGAGATAAGTACTCTGTGCAAAACTACTACGTGGATATGGCCGTGTTGTGCTGGTGGTGATTGAGGTGTATGTACACCGTGAAGGGGTATATCAAAACGCATGGCGTGATCTAGGCTAGTAGGGAGTATTCTGCTCGATATCATTCACACTGCTGGCGAATGAGCTTTGGATGTTCCCAGAAGGATGGGCTCATTTGCAAACGCCTCCCGAGGCTGCTGACAGTGGTTTTGGGGACAGCCATGCGTTCAGACCTCCCCTCTCAGCTCATTACAAATCCGACAATGATGCCACTATGAGCCATCCTGAGATGTGCCATGGGTGGAAAGCTAGGACTTTTGATGAGCGCGTGGCCAGAGACAAGGATTACACAGAGCCCTCACTTGTACACGCTCGAAGGCTTTTGTATCTCGGCTACGTTTCGAGAAAAAAGGACGCCACCTCACTGCCATCATACGAGTGACTATCCCACGAGATCCGTCTACGCAGAACAAATCCTGTCACCGCATCTCCTCATTCTGGCATCTGTGATGTGAGAGACGGTGGGAGGAGGAAATGTGATATATCTGGGCTGAGCCACACTAAAGGAGAAAGTTGTGGCGGTGCAGACTTCCCCCCGCGGCATCGGATTGGTATGCACGGACCATTCTAATCCACCACCACCAAGCTAGCGTGGTTTTCGCACACAAACCGAAAATAAAATATTTTCATGGATTCTTGATTGCCTCAGTTCCCGACCATCAGCAACATCGCAACCAACCACTCTCGGCCTCTCGACAACCATCCCAAACCGCAGCAATGGTCGCCACCAAGAAGAAGTCGTCCGACAACATCAACTCGCGCCTGGCGCTTGTTATCAAGTCCGGAAAGGGTGAGAAGCGCTCCCCGCAGCCGCGTGCCTGTTGACAGACTCCATCGGCAAGAACGCAAGACTGACATTTGGGTTTCCTCGCCAGTCACTCTCGGCTACAAGTCGACCCTCAAGAGCCTGCGCTCCAACAAGGCCAAGCTTATCATCATCGCCGGCAACACCCCGCCGCTCCGCAAGTCCGAGCTCGAGTACTACTCCATGCTGTCCAAGACCCCCGTCCACCACTTCAGCGGCAACAACGTATGGCCTACCCACCCTGTTTATTCCTCCTTGGAAAGGATCAGACTGTCTCCCTGAGACACTTGCTCTCGGCCGGGCGACGCAAGCCTTGTGTTTGCGTTGACCCGTGCTGCTGCCCAGCGAAGAAGTCTTTCTATTGGACTTTGGAGGGAAATCCGTGAAGCTGACTTCTTGCTCCTTTGCCTCAACAGATCGAGCTTGGCACTGCCTGCGGTAAGCTCTTCCGCTGCGGCACCATGGCCATCCTGGATGCCGGTGACTCGGACATCCTGAGCGACCAGCAGGCGTAAGTCTGGTGTGGTGTGTCGCAACGAAAAGGAATATCAATTCGATTTCCTGAGCCGACCCGATATGCGGGGGAACCTATGGCATGCATGGCGTTACGGTTTACTGGATTCCCGGCAGGGAGAATAAAAAGCAAAAGGGATTATGACATTGGGTTTTGGGTCTTCGATTTCATCTGGCCGTGTTGGCCATGATACCTCCACCAAACGGCACTGGAAAGTGTGCCCGACGTTAGCCTTGCCATGTAGCCCCATCTCGTGACAAGGTCTCTCGATTCATGGATAGGCATCCCACGTTACCGACGGTTCAATGGAAGCACGAATTGCTCTGGCGAAGACTGAACCAAATGAGTTGGCACACATGAGGCCGCGCGCATGTTCAGGAATGTGTATAGCGACCACACCTGCTACCGGCTAGACCCATCCATTGTGTTCGTCTTGACGGATATATCGCATGCCCGGTCTTTTCCAAGGTCTCGGAGTAACCGGATTAAATAGAGGACGGATCAATGGCGGCCCCCTGGGGAACACCTCATGACAACGGTCTCTCGGACAGTGGGCGCGACTCAATTGCAGGCACGAAGAGGCGCGCGCCTGCCTAGATAGGCACCTAGGTATGCGTGAGAAGCAGGAAGGTTCTGGTTCCGCGTGCTCCCCTGCAGTGCCGAAAAGACGAGTTCAGACGAGATGGTTGACAGTGTCCATAGCGCCTCTGCAAAGCCCAGGCCAGCCGAGGATTTTGGGGCTCCAGAGGGACCAAATGCTAATTTCGATCATATGGACGCCCTACTCTGGCTAGCCTGCGCCATATTACTCGCCGTGTGTGGGTTATGGGCGGAGTCGGTGAAGACACAGACCCGAGTGGTGGTCACCTCTGTGCCACGCATGAAAGATCAAATTGCAAACAATCAAACGTGGAATTGTCGCGGCCACCTCCACTGTGCTGCAGCCAAAAACCCCACGAGGCGGATGGGTTCCGAGAGGTAGGGTTGTATCGCCTTGGTCAGGTGCAGTACCTTGCTCCAAGGCGTGGCCATTGGGCATCTGCAAAGTACCGGACATGGTGCCCATGGTAGCGGTATAACGTCGGGGACCGCGAGCGACTTCGGCGGCCCAGGCTGGATGGGATTGCCCGCCCTTCTCCATGGCCGGTCGCTCGGAAGCACAACGAAACGGGCAGGTCAGGGCGGCCTAATTTGCTGCGATCCCCCGGCCCTGCACAGAATTGACTGGGAAGCCCGCCAAGGCCAGCTTCTGGCTCGCTGTAGCGATGTGGACTGTGTTGTTTTTTCCCAGGCTGGTGCGGACCAGCGCCTGCAGTTCTTGGCCGGTCTCTGGGAGGGGCCTGGCAGGGCAGAGTTTGGCCAGGCATGATGCCGGCATTCAAGCATGCGTCCGTTTCAGCAAGTCCCCGGCATGCTTCAAATACCAGGACTGTGCTATGGAGGACGAACGGGACGAGGGCTGCAGCCGAACTCCTCCGCTCCCGGTGCAGACTGCGTTGTTTGGCAGGACGGCCAGGAGCGTGCTTTGAGCTACATGTAATTGGCAATTTATGGTTTGTTATTTGCCGGCCTGTTCTGTACGGCGGTCACTTGGACGAGAGGTGTTCCGTGCAGGTCGAGTGTTGATGTTGAGCGGCTTGGTCTGTTTATTACTACTACCTATTTCGGTCGCTGGCCGCTGCCTTCTGTGTTCCTGACAAGTTCTACCACCATACGAATTCGCAGCCATAATATTACATCAGAAACGGGAGGCGCCAAGTTTGCCTGCTGTACCACGACTAGCTCGAGCGTGACAAGGCCGACTACCGAGGAGCTGGAGCTGAAGCTGAAGCTGACAGGACCGACCCCTCCAGGCAGCCCACCGAGCCGCCTTCGTCGCGCGACACCAGCAACCCGGCTGGGCCAGGCGGTTTTTGCCGCTTCTGCAGAGCTCCGAAACCAGCGCCGACCCTCCACTCAGCCTTCGAGGTTCCCGGACGCCGCAGGATTGTCAGCGAGCCCGCCGGAGGCCTGGTTCGCGGGAGTCAAGGCTGTGTGGCTGAGTCCGCCGTGGTGCCGCGTCGGCCAGTGGCAGCAACCTCTCTGCTCGGTCCTACTAGCCCAGGCCAAACCAATCCATCCGCCCCAGTCCATCACAGTAACCTGAGCGATCCACACACCCTGGCATGGGCATGCACGACAGTCACCACCCGCCCGACCGCATCCCCTTTTTTTTCTCGCTAGGAGCCCGGACCCTTTTTTTCTTCCCACGCGCCGCTTGAGCAAAACAGAGCCAGACCGACAGTCCGCAACCACAAACCTGTCCTCCCAAACACACCATTTTGTCGACTGCTGCTGGTCCTGCTCTGGTTCTCTGTGGGTATTCCTCTGGATTCCCGCAAACTACCACCTCAATCCACCTGCTCACCGTCGTCGATCGCGCTCGGATAGGCGGTGTTAGCGGGCCTGTGCTCTCCAGCTCGGTTGGCTTGACGACACCCCTACCGCCACCATTCCCTTCCCAGGCAACGGGCCACGGGCCACGGCAAGCACGTCGAAAACGGCCCAGCCCGAGCGTCCGACAGCCGAGGGCGCTTGAACCATACTTTACTCCGCGGCCAACGCAAACAAAGCACGGGCTGAAGAGCGAGGATCCTTTCTTGGAGCGAGGGATCAACCTCGGAGCGGAAAACAAAGACCAGAGCCCCGCGCTCGCGACCGCCATTTCCCCCGAAACATCACCCTATCTTCGTTGCTTTTCTTCTTTCGTCCGCCAGCAGCTGCGGTACTTCATTCCTAGCCTTCACACCACACATATAGCAGCAACAAAATGTCCGCAGTAGCGGCCAAGAAGCCGCCAGTGCCGGGGCGCGATGGCACCGCATCGCCCACGCCGCGCGCGTCGGTGAGGACGACTGCGACCTCCCCCGCACCCAACGCCAACAGCGTGCCGCGCAGGGGCTCCGTGCGAAGCGGCGCCCCCGTGACAGCACGCGCGGCGGCGCAGTCGAGGAGGGAGTCGCCGCTCGGCACTGCCAACAGCGGCCGCAACTCTCCCGCGCCCAACGCTGCAGCCACCGAAGCGGAGGAGACGGCCCGGGGTGAAGCCGTGGCGGCCATCGAGGACCTCAAGGAGCGGCTGACACAGGCCCAGAATGCGGGCGAGGCACAGAGGCGGCAGGCCGAGGTGTTGCAGAGCCGGCTGGACGAGGCGCTGGCCGAGCAGGCCAAGCTGGAGGAGCGGGTGCACGAGCAAGAGGAGCTCGTCGAGACGCTGCGCAACGAGAAGCGCGAGGCCGCCCGCCGCATCCACGAGCTCGAGGGCATCTACGAGGCCGAGAGGGGCGCCATGGTGCGCGAGAAGGAGGAGTTCTCCAATCGCGAAGAGGAGATGCAGGCCGTTATTCAGCGGCTCAAGGACAGTCTGGCTAACCGTACCAACGGTGACGAAGAGGCCAGGCCATCGAGGCAATGTGAGTTTCTTTCCGCTCAAGTCTGCCGGAATTTTTACCCAGGCGATCACATATTAACATCCCCTTCCCATTTACAGCAACCCACTCGCCTGGCGTCGAGGGCGGTTTTGCCCCGCCCGCCTCGCTCCAGCGCAGCGACTCGCGTAACAACTCAAAGCTGGTGCTGCAGAAGGACAAGCTCATCGAGTCGCTTCGCCTGGAGCTGGCTGAAGCCCAAATCAAGCTCGTAGAGTCTGAGAACCAAGGCGGCGGTAGGTTGCAAGAGGTGGAAAGGCTGTTGATAGAGACGCGCATCGCCAATGCTCGCCTGCTGGAGGACAACGAGAGCTATCAGATGCTGCTGCAGGAGCGGACGCTTAACGGCGATTTCAAGAGCGATTTCGGCCATGCCCCTGCCAACGGCGCTGCCGCGTCCAACCAGGACGCCCTCAACGCCCTCGAAGGGCGTGTCGGTGACAGTCCCGGCACCAGCCTGGCTGACGAGCTGTCCGAGGCGAACGACACTGAGGCGGGAGACTACCGTAAGCTGGAGCTGGAGCTCCGCTCGGCCAAGGATGAGAACAAGGCCCTCACGCTCTACATCAACAAGATCATCGGGCGGCTTCTGCAGAGGCATGACTTTGAGGACATCCTGGACGAGTCTGCCGACTCGCCCGACTCCAAGACTGCAAACACCAACAAGGAGCTGCCGCCCCCGCCTCCGCCCCCGGGCCCCTCGCTGCTGCAGCGGGCCAAGACCATCGCCATGGGCAAGCCTGCACAGCCCGAGACCGTCAAGCCCCGGCCGCGGCCCATGTCGTTCATGCCGAGCTCGACCAACTCTGCGCATGCGGACCCGGCGACAGCCCCGTCGATCCCCATTGGCCTGACGCGCAACACCTCCGTTAGGCGCGGAGGGCGCCCCATGTCGGATCAGTACACGTCGGGCAGTTTCGTCCACCACATGTACCGTGGTGACTCGGCCGGCGGCCCGCTGTCCCCTTCGTCGCGCACTAGCCAGACCTTCTTCAGCTCGGCAGCCTCTGCCGGCCAGAGGACTCCCTCGGGCAGCCACCCGGCCATGTCGTCTTCGGGCAACTTCCCGGGCATGCGCAGCGAGACGTCATCCACCAGTGGCGATAGCATCCACGGCGGCACCACGGGCACGGGCACCGACGCGGCCAGTATCTACACCTCGAGCGCCAGCCCTCCCCGCGCCAGTTCCGAGAAGGCGACCACTTTCTCGGGCGGAAAGCCCCGCCCGCTCAGGCTCGTGCAGGAGAACCCTGACATCAAGAGCGCCGAGGTCAACAAACGCGCCAGCTGGATCGGCTGGCCCTTCGGCAAGAAGGATGAGCCTACTCCCGCATTCACCGGCGAGCCTCTGCGGGAGTAAATCTAGTCTGCCTGGTTCGGGGAATGACCAACCAAATCTGGCTTTTTACTCTTTATTACTCATCACGACATTTGCAACGAAAAAAACCACGCCACGCCCTTTTTTCCCCCAATGATGGATACATACGACACATGTGAACCGGGGAATCGACCGCAACGCAATAATGCCCTGTTACGAATACGCGAAGACGGAGAACATGGCAACGGCGAATGGGCCGCATTCAAAGCATTCTACTCAACATCGTCCAACCGGCATCCCTTCCTGGATTTTTAACTATACACCCTTTTCTCCATGTCCAGTCTTTGTTTATTCTCTTCTTTCTTGTCGTCTTCTTCTCCCTTCTCCGTGGCCACCCATGTCGCATAAGTGGCCCTGGAGATCCCGCCGTTCTAATTTCTTGGTGAGGAGTGTTTGGAGAAATGTTGGTCTGGATAGAGGGGTTGGCATGCCATGTTTTTTAAAACGCGGAGAGATTAGTTGCTGTTTGCACGGAACACCCTGCTTGGACAGTGAAAGAGAAAGGGTCTAGTCTCCTGCGGACCGGCTGGTTATATGAGTGTGGACACCAGAACGGGATCTCTAGATCCCTAGACTCCACCAGCCGGACTATGATAGCTGCTTTTATTCTTCATCTTTTTTCCTCGTTATTTTTTGTTTCCTCGCTTTTCTTCTCCTAGGCGGTACCAAGGATGTCCCATTCTGGAGTGATGTAGAGACCCCCCATCATTTCGGTTGCATTTTATAGTTGATGTTTGAAAGAATCATCATGCCTCCTTGGTATTCTCCAGCCTCAGGCTCCCCTTGTCCATTTCGGACTTCTTCGAGACTTCTCTGACACAAATTCTGAATTTTTCATTTTACTTTCTTTCTCCCCCCCCTCTTTTCTAGTGGACGGTCTCCACGATAATGCGTAGCCCCCCTTCCTAGTCCCGGGTACCAACGGCCTCTAGGTCCCGCGGTCCCTTCTTGCATGGGTTTTTATCTCTAAGACATGCCAACAGACGGGGTCATGAGTGGACTTGCGCACCCAGTTTTTTCCTCGTTCCACACTATTCACCGTACCTATCGATCGACACGTGTTGCAAACACGTCCCGAAAGTCGGGTTTGCTGTCCACTGCATTATCACGCACACCATGCAGGCATGCATACAGAAATCGGCACCCATAATTTTTTCTTCAGTTATGCCCGGTGAAAAGAGGGGATGTAGGGGGTTCTCCATAGAGGTACATAAATCGCTCTGTTCTCCATGTCTCCATACGCTTTATCCCTAACATTGGATGGCGTCCTAGATGAAAGGCGGTCAAGCTTTGGGAAAGGGGGCATCCTGACTAGATCTCGATCTCGGCAAGAAAAAAAAACTGCTCAATCATGGACACAGGCGGCTTGGCCGCACAGGGAAAGCGGGATAAAATAAAATAAAAGTCATGATTTCACCATTTTCATGGCTGTGGCTTGCAGGGATGCACAAAAACCAGAAGCGAGCCCCCACGCGACGGCATCGCTCCAAGGGCTGAGGAGGATGCTGTTTCTGCCTGTGGGGTTTCGAGTGGACGGCATGGAGATTCCGCGTCTGTGATGGATGACGGTATTATCTGCGGCCCATTGAAGCTTGCCACCCCCCTTACACACCCATTCCCATTTGCCAAGTCAGCCGCCGTGCGTGTCACCAGCCGAAATGTATCAGCCACAGCCACGTCGGGCACAGGTAGTCATCATCCAGCCATCATGGGGCGCACATCCATCCACATGGAACAAGGAAATCCGCTCCGTCGTCGTGCCCTCTCTGGCTTTGCCGGCCCTGTCGCGCATCCCACGCGCAACGGCCGCCCAGCCGTGGGGGGGGGAGACTGCTACCTACGGAACCAGAAAAAAAAAGGATCAGCAGCAAAGCAGACAGGCAGGCTGGCTGTGGGGAGGTGGCGCATGCGTCTGGGTCGATGTGCCGACCATTGGCCTGCCCATGCCCGTTTCGGGAAACGCGGGCAGGCGATCCCCTCGTCTCCCTCCCAGACGCCTCCGACTGGGTAACACAATAGCTTTGGGGGGGGTTTTGATTTTGCTGCTTGGCAGCAACCGTGCCACGGAGAGCAGCTCCGCCGTTCATCCTCACCCTTACACTTGTTGAGGAGGGCAAGGCAGGGGCCCTTGTGAGCGCGGGCTGAGCCTATTGCAAAGTCGGGTTCTTGCACAGATGATCCATTTTTGGCCCGGGCAGCATGTTTTTTTCTTGCGGGTGGGTTGGCAACGCTGGGTGACATGTCATTGACCGGGGAAGGAGGCATCACAGGACCAAAAACGAAATACGTAGCCGGGCCAGCGATGTTGATTTGCAAAAAAAAAAAAAAAAAAAAAAAAAAAAAACCCATGGCTAGGCGGGTGTTGGTTCACTTGTCTCGTCTGCGCAACCATTGGGGGGCCGATGTTTTGCAATCGACTGTTTACGTAGCAGACCGACCTGTGCCCTTCCTCCGGGGACATCCGCCTGTCCACGGGGAGATCAGTGCGTGAGATGTTTAGGCCGTGGTTTTATCTTGTTTTAATCTTCCCACATCGGATTCCGCATTCTCTACTCCTCCCCAGCATTGATCGCGGCGCCCGCCGCGTGTGTGCGCACTGCTGTGCTGACGAGGCCTGCCTGGGACAAATTGGCCCTCGGCTCTGAGGTGGGCGCAACCACGTGTCACGATGCCGTTGGTACCTACCAGGATGCTGGGATCTCATCTCAGCTCTCCTTGACCGCCGAAGTTTCCGGAACACTGGAATTGCCGCACCAGTTGCGGAAGGGGGCAAAGTCGGGAGAGCAAGATCAGAGAGTGAGCGAGAGTGGCTTGAGCTGTGGCCCGCATTGATTGATCCGGTGCTCGTGCCCTCTGGCCCAAAGCGAATGATGATGCAACAATGGGCGACGCTCAAGAAACAGCCCGTGCAGGTGATTTACATGACGAGCAACCCCGTCTTTGATTGGGCATCACCCCACCTCTCTGCCTCTGGCATTCTTTTTGCTGCAATCATCCTCCTGTCGGCTCGGGCTGCAGCCTGGGGAGCAAATCGGCCGTTAAACGCCCGCTTTCCTGGCTGCAACCAGGGCTCGCCCAGTTCAGTTTGACGGCCGTCGGCACGCGGGCAGCGGGCTGTGGTTGGCCCATAGGGCATTCTGTGTGTCCGCATGTTACAGACGAGGCAGGCCCATCGGGCTGAGGAGCATAAAAAAACATAAAATTTTCTCCCCGCCCAATGCCAATGCTTAACTTCGCATTCTGCAATCCCTTGAGCCTATGCCGCCTCTCTCGTGAGCCGTCGAGTCACGCCCGACCCATTGTCGTGGAACCGATCACGGGGAAGGCCGTGGGCGAGCCTTGTCATGGCCCCTGGACGACGGTAGCTTGCGCGCTGGTTGGCGGGCGGAACAGGCTGGAATTGCCGGCGCAGAGGTGGGGAAGATTCTGTGGCCAGAAACGCAAAAAAGAGGCACAGGGGAGCAGACCGTCCGACGGCGGAATGAGGGGGCGGCCCAACGATGCACAAATTAGAGCGACAAGACCTAACCGCGGAGGGTAGTTGCTGCACAACATTCCAAGGGCTCGCGCAGGGAGCCTGGTCAGGATCGCCGATTTGGGCCGCTGAGTAAACAAAGAGGGCGAGAGACAGAGAGAGGGAAAAATAAAAATAAGCAGGCCAGTCATGCCCACAGTGCCACAGAAAAGGGCTCTTTGCCAACTTTTGAAGATGCATTGCATACAGCCCAAGATAGTTTGCGGCTTGTTATTTGTCAGTTGTTTTCATATGATCTGGCAGGGTGCCCTCAGCCACGCACGCAGCACAGCAACGGACACGCTGAAAAAGACAACAACCTGGACCTTCACAAGCCGGCCGGACAGATGGAAGGGAAGGCAAGGAGATGAGCGGTCGCATCACGTGCGCCGCAGAGGCGACGTATTGGCAGGGCGGTGCATTCACCACAACACAGGGCAAGGGCAAGGTTGGGGCTCGTTTGTTCTCTCTCACCGGCCTGGCCCCTCCGGCACGCAAGGCGCTGACACGACGATTTGACGGCCTGGTGCTAGTGGGGAAATACTTTGGGCCGGCTCTAGGCCCCGTAAAGGGCGCCGTCCCTGGACAATGTCGCCCTGGGACTGGATCCCTGAGCGACCGACGGACCCACTTCTCCATTCCCTCTCAGCACAGGCAAAACTCCAGACGAAGTGATGCTGTCACTGCTCCGTCGCCACGCTCGCACTGTCAACACCAAGGCTCAGGCCGCCCTCCAACAGACGTAAACATCAGGGACCACGGCTGCCTCCCCCCCTCTTTGCCTCCCGCCAGCCTTGGTTCTGCGGCCCATATCCCCCAATCCACGGCCAAATACGAGCTGGGTGGAGGGCGTCTGGGTTCGAATTCCAAGGAGGAGCCCGATTGGGAGCCCGTAATTAACCTGCTTCTCGTCCTTGTGCTTGCACTTCGGCGCCGTTTGGGACTTATTCTGGGTTGGATTTTTATTTGATTATTTTTTCGCACATTTGCCGTCCCCCGCCGAGACCGACCGGGGTCGTCGGGAAAGGAGAGGGACGTAGAGGAGGGCCCGAGAGAGAGAAAAAAAAGTTGAAAAAGTTGAAGGAAAAAAAAAAGAAAAAAAGCCAGGGCAAAAACACAGCAAAGCATCCGTAGTGGGGCAGGGCCAAGTGTTCCTGGCCCGCCCCCGAACCCCTGTCAGCACAGGTCCGTCCCTCTTCTCGGGCTTTCTTCGCCCGCCCGCATCACCTCAGCCAGGCCCAACAGAGCGCGGCGTCCCGACAGGCCACCCCTGTCGCCCATTCCGAGGCTGCCTGCACGGCGGTTTCTGTGTCGATTTGATCCCATCCGCACCGCCTCCCGCACTGCGATTGTCTGCCCCTAGTGCGAGCAATTTAGTCTTTCCCAGCTTGATTCCTGCGCCCATCCAAGCGCGCGTGCACCAAGGCCAACACCACCACGCCCACGACTGCGACCACCCCTTTCGTTGCTGGCTGACCACCTCGCTCGCTAGAGCAGCAGAGCTCGATCCGGCACAAACACGCAAATCCCCAGCCCCAAAATCAGGCTCGCTGCGCAGCGGGCCTCTGACGGCTACGACATCATTGCCCCAATCACACCCTCCCTCCGCTGGCCCCCAGGGAGCCACATGCAAGCTGCTGCTCCCTCCTCACCCTGCTAAATCGAGTGCCAGAGGGTGACGCCGCTAGTCCCCCATTTGCCCAGTGTCTCACACCCCCCTCCTCGCCGTTCGTCCCGGTCCTGGCAGAGCAAAGCAGTAAGCGCGGGTGCATACGTCCTCCTGTCTTTGCCAAGGTCCGGAGGTATTATCGACCAGAGCAACGGGCACAATTAACCGGGGCGCGCGTGTTGATCGTTCCAGGGCCCATTCCATTCCGGCACGTCTCGACAATTCCTCGCTCCTTCGCCTCGTCCCGACATCCCGTTTGGGCCGCCCGCGCCTGGTGCTCTATTTCCACCCCCATCAACCTCGCCCAACCCGTCTGTCTCGGGCATTCTTTGGCGCGTCCAAAACGCTTCCTTCCATGCGCAGCGAGTCAGCGAGCGAAAGGCCCATCCCATCCACCCGCACCCAGCCAGCAAGCCAGCCAGCCTGATTGCCACCCACGAAGCCACGCAACCCACGTACCCTGAGCAGGCGATAGCCAAGACAACGGCAGGAAAAAAAAGAACCAAGAGAAGGGAGAGACATCAGCCGCCTTGTCCGTGGCCCCCGAACGAGACGGGAAATTGCATGGCATTCCCGTCCAATATGGTAGACCGGATACCGCACCTAAATCGAGCACCCACGACCTAAGCTATCCCAAGTTCTGGCATGACGACTAAGTCGAGCCCGCATTCCTTCCAATCTTCCGACCACCATCGAATATGGATAGGTTAGCGACCGCGGCCGCCGGCAGTGGCGACGCGGACACCAACCGACAGCCTCCCGCATCGTCTTCAACCTTTAATCCCGCGCGCCCAACGGCTGCTTCGGCTGCGCGTGAGGCGTCAGCCGCTCCTGCGAGGCCAACCGCACAGTCGTCTGCCACGTCGTCCACCGCTAGCTCGCCCTTTGCGTCCAGGGAGCCGTCCCCGAGCAGGTCTCTCAGGGCATCCATCGCCGCCGCCAGAAACCCCTCGTCTGGCAGCGGCAGCCGGTCTCGCAAAAACAGCCAGCAGGACCTCAGCCCTTCGCGCCCGGCCGCAAAAACCCATGCCAGCTCATCGACGCCAGCTCCCTCGACTCTGCACCACCCCAAGTCCTTGACCATCTCCACGACTCCCGCCCTCTTGCCTCTCTCCCAGGACCCGAACCTCAGGCCTGCTCTGCCACAGAAGTCTGCATCGACTACGCTTCTCGAATCCCAACGCGATACACCTCGGTGGCCCATCTCGCCCAGGCTCCGGTCGCCGCCACCAATTTCGAACAAGCCTACGCCGGGTCTGCCTCGAAAAGGGTCTGATCAAGATCTCCCTAGCATCAACTTTCAGCGACCGACGCCGCCCGTGACGTTCGACCCCAGCCAGTCGGACAACGAGACCGACGATAGTCACCTGCAACCTGGCATGCGGACACCTGCCCGGGGCAGCACTTCGACCCTCGAGACCGTCCAGGAAGTCAGCCCGCTGGGCTCACCAACTCCCGAAGGGATCGATGCTGCTCTCGAGAAGCTGGCGGGAGAAAGACTCGCTGGGGACCCGGCCTCGCAACCAGAGGTCGCGGAAATCTCAATAAACAAATCCATGAAGGCCCGCGCAGTTTTCGTTCAGAATGAGAGTGGGAGTGAGGCTGGCAGCATAAAGGCAGAGAGACGGCCGGCCATGACCTCGGCCCCATCAGGTCTGGGCCTCAGACAGCCCAGCTCGTCTACACTCGCGAAGACCAGCCCTTCGACGGGGAACAAGACCCCCAAGCCCAGCGAGGGCACGGTCAAGACGATGACCGTCGAGACGGAGACAGTAACGTCGATCCCGCAATTATCGGTGGCACCCGCTGTTATGCAGGGCTCCAACGGAAGCCTCAGGACCAAACAAAGCTCGGAGACGATTCGACCCAGGAAGGAGAAGAGGAAACCGAGTAGGAAACAGCAGATGGTCCAACCAGGCGCCGGTGAGACTCTCGATCCGCAGTCGACATCCGCTGCGTACGGCGCACGCGTGCTTCCGCTTCTGCATCACCAATCGATCAGATCAAGCTCAGCGAGGGCCGAAGTCATCTGCACCTCGCCGATCCGATCCATGAGTGGGCAAGGCCCCCTGGTTGACAATGATGCAATGATCAGCCCAAGGCGGTGGTCATCAGCGCCGAGCACGCGCAGCCGCACGCTCGGGCTGACCATGTATCAAATGAATAACTTGCTAACTAGGCCATCACTGAGCTCAGCCTCCTCGAAAGCCGACAACTTCGAGGCCAAGATCGCCAGCGCCGTCGACGAGGCCGACACGTCGGACTCGGATGAAACCTTTGTGTATGATTCTAACCCGCCCGACGCCCGCGACCGCCCACATAACCGCTTCCACTCGCGAACGCCTAGTGCGACATCGATGGCCAGCCAGATGGACCGCAACGGCATGCGATCCATACACGGAGTTATGGATGTTGGACATTCCCACGCTATGGCCGCCGCGCCCGGTAGCACTGTAATGGCCAAGAAGAAGAAGTTCTCCAACACGTACAACGTCGGCATCTCTGAGAACGTGGGTCTGCTGATCGACGAAGAAGGTGGCTCGGCCAGAGGAAGCGCGTCGGGCTCCGGTCGTGGTGTGACGGTCGCGCGCCACCCCCACCACATCGGACTCTGGGGCAGACCTGGCAACGGGCACACCTACCTGTTCGACAATGACGCCTCTCCGTTTGTTGGGCCTCAGCGGCCGCGACTATCTAATGGTGGTGGTGGTGGAAGCGCAAGGAATTCGCCGGCGCCACCGAGCCCTCGTTTTGGATCCATGTCATCGGCACGCGTGGCGGGCAGCGGGAAGCGCGGGCCTCACCTCACCCCTGCCGTTGGATACGATCTAGACGATGCGACGACCGGTGCCGACGACGAGCGCACGCCATTGATCCAGAGCATGCGGTCACCCCGGACGCGTCGAGGCGGGAACAGGTATCACCACTCGCTCATGACGGACCACCAGCAACGTGCGGCGGTTGCGGCATACCGGCAGCACCAGCGGCGCCACCAGCCATCTCTGCTCAACCGCATGGCGAGCTGCCTTGTCTTGACTGTGATGCTCCTGTTGGTGGTTTCGGGGGCCATAGGATTCATGTTTGCGACATCGCAACCCTTGACGGGACTGGAGCTTATCAAGATCAGCAACGTCATCGCCAGTGAGCAGGAGCTTATGTTCGACATGATGGTCAAGGCCCAGAACCCCAATGTTGTTCTAGTCGTCGTGGACTCGTCGGACCTCGAGATTTTTGCCAAATCGCCATACTCGGGCCCCGAGCCAGCTAGCCGGCAAAAGCCCAGCCAGCCTGGGCCTATTGCTGCGAGGAGGGCCGGGAGGCGGAGAGTCAACACCGCGGCAAACAATCAGCCACTATCGCCAGTCGACGCCAGAGCCGGCCCGCCAGACGACCCGGACGATGATCCCCCGCCCGATGACATGGGCCCGCTTTGGAGGCTTGGTACCGTGCGAGAGCTGGACCAGCCTCTGCAGTTCGAGGGCTCCTTTTTCAACAAGGGCGCCTCGACGACCACGGGAGGCCTGAGACTCGAGAAGCCCGGCAACAGTACTGAGCCGGGCGGAACGGAGAGATGGGGACGTGTCATTGAGGATGAGTTTGAGCTGGTCGTCAAGGGCGTCCTCAAGTACTCGCTGCCTCTAAGCCAGCGCGTCCGCACCATCGCCATCTCCGGGAAGACGCGCGTCAAGCCCAACTCGGCCAGTGACCCGGGGGCTGTTGCGCCCGGAGAACCTGCAGCCTCCATCATAATCTAGGTGGGATGCCTGTGGCGCCTGGCAACCGGGAAACGTTGCGAGGAATCGAGCCCGCACCCGCTGTGCATCAACCGATGACGCACATTTCTCTTTTCAACAATTCATCATCGTCTCGACGCCTCCCGGCCGAGACCATCATTTTCCTCTACGACTTCGATTTCCGGGGACGGGGTTTAGGCGTTTACTTTTATCATTATTGGGTCATAGGACTACCAAGCATTCCAGACCAAAATCGAGACCGCGACTATGGATCCGGCCAGGGGAGCACGGCGCCAAAGCACATGCGACGAATAAAATCTCTGGGTATCAGCATCTTTTCATTATTTCATCATCACGGTCATCAGCGAAAGGAGTTTATACCGCGCGTGCTCTCAACAGACATTTCACGTAACGAAACGACCAGACTTAACCCCCAAAGCAAGCCTTCACTTTCCCGACTTTCTTTGAAGATCTCTTATTTTCCTTTTTCCCTTGCCATGCTTGCTCACCTCTCTTTAACTCTCTTTTTTCGGCTCTCTGGTTTCTTCTTCCGACATCTCATTGTTTTTCCACATTCGGCCACGCTTATAGACAACACTCACCACCGAGCAAAGAACGAACGTTTCTGTCACATCACCTACCCACCTCTCAAGATTCAACACAGGCGACACCAGCCGCATATATCATTTCCTTTCTCTTGATTTGCCTCAAGCTCGCGCCGGCCTTTGGAGGCGACGCCCCTCGAAGTGCCGAGCACGGCTTTGTTGTATTTTGCGCGCTTGCTTGTTGGTTGCTTGGGCTGCATTTGGATGGATGGTGCACATTTGCGTGGATGCAATGTAAAATTGAAGGCTGCGACGCGAGCGTTGGTATTGGTGCTGCTGGGAGAACGACCCAGCCAGCGAAGAAGATGTGGAAGGAAGAGAAGAAGGGAACGAAAACAAAACAGAAAAGCAAATAAACATGGCGGGGATAGCGAGATCTACCCATTAAAGACATACTTGTACTCCATATGTCGCAGCATTGTCCTCTATTTGCTAACACGCAAGTGTGGGATATGCTGGGCGTGGGGACGAGAATAAATAGCAACTTGTAATGAGAGTGGGAGGTCAAGCCGCTCTTATAACGACAACACAAATTCTCCCAACATCATATGGCTTTGTTTCTCGGTGCTTTGATGTCTGTCACCTGCTCGTAANGCCGCTCTTATAACGACAACACAAATTCTCCCAACATCATATGGCTTTGTTTCTCGGTGCTTTGATGTCTGTCACCTGCTCGTAAAAGCGCCCCCCCCCCCTGGCTATGCCTGAATCGGTGCTGGCGTGGTTTTATTTGCGGTATCTTGGCCGTCGCGAGACGACGGACTGTGATGTCAGCTGAACTGGTCCGTGCTGGAGTCTGGCTCATGTACTAGCCTGCTCATAAATCGAGGGCGGCTAGTGGCTCGTCAACAAACTGGGCAATGTTTCTGACTTGAGAGAAGGATGTAAAAGGCGGCCAGGATGGGCCCGGAGCGGCGCCCATTGCGGATCCCACGCTCAGGCAAGACCTCTCTGCACGCCTGCTTGGGCACGACGCCACAGCCGCCTTCTGACCACCGAAGAAAGCTCATTCAAGTCAACATCCTCAAGCCCACCAGGCGGGCAGAGGAGCGGCAAATGGTGCCTGGGAAGGCTAGCACTTGCTTGGTTTGAGCGCACAAAGCCTCCCGTGACCCGAGAGAATACCCAAGACATGTCGAGAAGACGCTGGAAGTAAATGATGGCCGTCATCACCTACGGAACTTGGCTTTCGATCTCCAGCCGGCCCAAAACTCGAAAGGGTGTAGTCCTGCGTCGGTCGGACCTCGCGACACAAGAGCCCGTCGAGCCAACATTTGCAGAATCACCAATCTGCAGAGCACCTAGCCTTTGCGCCCCAATGTGCCACGGGTGGTGTGTTGCTGTGCAGGCTCCCGTGTCCTCTCCTCGAGGCTACGGTCCCGGTTTGCGTTTCCTTTGTGCAGCCACGCTGTACGCCGCCGCCAACCACACAATCTTGAGTTGTGAGCCCTCAAGGAGCGAAGATGACAGCATAGATGGCACGAGAATAGCAAAGTGCGAGCCGGAACCCATTATACAATGACAAGTGGGGGACTCTGAGGGGCCAAAGACAAGCCAGTGTCAACAAAGAGTCATCTCCGTGATGCGATGGCTGGGTTATACACCCAGCGATATCTGGCGCGCCTCGAGGCGTGTACTAACAGGTGTTGCTCAACACAACCAACTGCTACTACAAAATCTCATTATCTTGCCACGCCCACGAATCAGCCTATACTGGCGTTTGCTCAAGCCTTCTATCCCAATCCCTGAGGCTATTTTCCCAAACATCGTCCTCGGAATGTCTGCCGCCATGTCAATTCACTTCCTCTCTTAAAATACCCCGTGAGTCCCTCGTTTCTATCCCTGCCCAATTACATACTCACCTCAGTTTGGTTACGCCCAGTCAGTCACTTCACCAACAACCCTCATGTCGTCTTTCCAAAAGTATTAATTCCATCAAAAGTCGCCGAGTTAATCTCCGCTACCTGTCTGCCATGTCCCTCAGTCCGCTTGCATCTTCTCGGCCATCATGTCGTCCCCGGCCAAGTACAAGGCAAAGGAAATCTGCACCGACGAGGACAAGGATATCTATGACTTGCGTGATGTCGAGAACAAGGAGAGCTTCCCCCGCTTGTTGGCGGCGCTCCAGCGAACCATCTCCCACCTGGCCGTCGAGTTCCTCGAGGTGAACGGCGTCAAGCTCGACGTCGTCTTCACATTGGCCTTTGACGAGTCGGGCCTCGAGTTCCCCGCGGTCCGCTTCTCCATGCAGCCGTGCGTCAGCGTCCAGGAGGCGGCCTACTGCCAGATCCGCCTGCTCAGGTACAACGAGCGCGCCCTCAGGGCCACCGCCGCCTTTAACTTCGGCCTCGCGTACATGCCAAGCCTGCTCGAGGTCGTCCGCGCCGTCACCGGCGACCACCCCGGCCTGCCGGAGCGGTTCCGCGGCCGGGACCTGACTGCCTTCGACTTTGTGGCCGTGCGCACTCCCGGGGGCGAGGATCTGTTTGGCGGCTGTCGGGACTGGATGTAAGCGTTGTGGTTATCTGCCTACCCTTGACGCACCCCCCCACCCCAACCCACTCGAGCTTCTCTTTGCAAATCGGGATTTCTGTGTTCTAACAGGACGTGAGCATCCAACTCTCATGCAGCGCCCAGGCGTTCATCCGCTTCCACTTGATGGGCTGGGTCAGGTGGAACGTCAGCTGCATCGTGCCGCCCCCGAGAAGAGGCGGCAAATGGAAGGTCGAATCCTACAAGGCGAAAAATGCCAACCAGGAGTTATGCCTGAGATTGGCGGGATTCCACGAGATCATCGGCCTCCACTTCGAGCCGCGCGAGCCCTCTCCTTCCTCGGACGATGAAGCCGCCGACCACGAGGGCGATGGCGATGACAGAGAGGACACCGCCGTCGACGAGTACGTGGTCGTGCGCTACCGTCATGAGCCGGTCGTGAAAGGCGATTTCATAGAACCGACCATGTCGCGCGTGGCTTGGGTGCGCGTGGGCGGCGTCGTCAAGACTATCCCGTATCAAACGGAGTAAAGGGGAATCTTTATAGTAGCATAATACTCCCCCTTTTCCTTTACCTTGGTCAGCATGATCTTGTTCGATGCTTGGGGGCTTTGTGGTGGATCTGGTGATTATGTGCGGTTGGCTGGTAGAGGAAAGGAAAGGCAACAATCAGCCACCGCCCTTCTGGTAGCTTCTGCCAAGTTTGCTCAGATATATTGATGCCACCGACAGGTGGCAGCATCTCTTCCAGTGCGTCTACTCTATTCAGTATAGCTTGGCGTCGGAAAAAGACCGCAACTGGCCTCGACGGCAAGGCCGCTCTCTTCTCGACCCTGGCGGCGGCCGACGGCGGGACGTCGAAGGTGGCTTGGTATGTATAATCTGCAGTGGTCGAGGACTGCGGCGTGCGACTCCCTGCTTATGCAGACGAGGGGACTCAGCAGGCCTCGCGTGTGCGCCTCGAGACGGATGCGGTAAGGCGCGTCGCTCACCACGTTTCCCAGGCTGTTGCGCCGCGTGTAGGACCCTGCCACTGTAGACGCAGAGCTGGAGTTGTCGGGCTGACTAGAGGACTCCTCGGGGCAGCGCGTTGACTCTATCACGATGGCAATGAGGCGCTGGGCCAGAAGGAGATGACGCCAGATCTTCAACCGGAGCTCAATGGGAAGCCTGGCGAACCTGGCAAGCCCATCGCCCCGCTCGGGTTTGCAGAAGATGAGCCATCTTTGTAAAGATAGTTGGGGAAGATCACTGGAATCCTGGATAGTAGCTGTTTTGCTTTCTATGGAAAAAAGGATTGCGTTTCTGGCCGGGGTTGTGCCGGCAGGGAAGGTTCGATTGAGGCGCTGGGTTGGTCCTGCCAACGGCTTCACCTGCCTACATCTCGGGTGCAGATTTCCAAATGTGCCTTCAAATCTACAAATGGTCTTGGCTAGTGCACAGAGCCCCGACTCCTGATCGCCAGTTAATGAATATCCTATCTCCCCCTTAACCCAGTGTCAACCATGCAGTTCGCCGCCTCTAGTGACACACACACACTCTCGTAGAGTAGCATGTCGTGTGAATGATCTTGCCGTAAATATTCACTTGCCCGGCACTGGCGGCCGCAGCGTGTGCACAATCCACGGCGATGAGAATGTTGTGATCTATTACAAAGATCCGCCGCTGGAGCATGGCAACTTCCTAGACCCAAACTTCTCCCGCACCGAGACCGGTCGGATAGTTGACGATGTTTTTGAGATCCCGTATGTGCCCCTGTAAGGAGGACGAGGGGCCGGCGCGTTCCAGTAGTTCGTATCTGGACTTCCTCGTATTCTTGCGGCAAAGCAGGCGAGCCCGGACAATAGGGGCGCATATGGCCAGCTGTCAGGGGTTGCCAGGGCTAGTATAGATTTAATATGCGTCGTAAAGTCGCATCTGCAAATGTAGCTCTTATAAAGTCTATCTCGGTTGCGGAAGAGCTTAGGTGAGGCTGGTGAATATACTTTAGGGATTTAAACGAGCAAAAAAGCTCACTGCCCAGCCCCAATTGGGGGTGGACAGTTACGAAAGCTCTCACTTGAGGGCTTTACTTCGGTTTACTGTGTGGAATCTACGCTACAGGGCTGCTTGCTATACTACAAGGCTGCTGGCCACTACCTACACCGCCCATACTACCTGGCTAGCTGCATACCACTACCACAGGGGGCCTACAAGGCTACCTGCTACCTACCGCCACTGCAAGGTACCCGCAGAGCTGCATCATGGCATGGCACAGCACGACTACCTACCTGTGGACGCTACGTACTTGCCTACCCAGGTACCTGATTTATTCCCCTGGGAATCCCCTGTCCTGCCGCCCATTAAATGCACCATTCACCTTTCTATCCTCAGCCGGGGCTCGAACCGCCAACCTCGTGGGATAAGGTTCGCCGGTTTTGGCTGGGGGTGTTTAACGTTCGGGGGCGCTGGTCGTGCTACTTGCGTCCGGTAGCTCGCTCGATGTCCGCCGGTCGGCAAATGGCTTCCTACCGCATCTAGTTTATAAGCACAAAGCCTTTCCGGCCAGTTCTTGCCCTTTCTGACGTCCTGTGACTCTTTCTGCTTGATGAATATACGTGGTATTGTCTTAAATAAGCTATTACGTTTAGTGTTTTATCTAGTCTTTCTCCCCTATTCTCTCTTATTCGTTCCACTTGTCTCGTCTTCCGCGTCTCCCAAGACCCTTAGAGAGACCGCGGACTCGACGAGCAGCTACTCGTAGGGTAGGACGGCATCTATTTCGCCTGCTGGGAAACTAAGGACGCGACTGAATTCGGGATCAAAGAACAGAGCACGCTTCAAGGGAAGATGTTGGTAGTAGGCACTCGTCTTGTAGGGGCCATGCTCGTGGCCCTCTTGGACTACTGTGATCTGCTTCTCTGGGTAGATGCCAATGATTTCGTGGAAGTAGGCATCGCTCCAGTCAATGGGCCGTGTGCCACGGCGAGGTACATGAGCCCCGGTCGGCAGGCTGGAGGCCAGGACCTCTGCGGCAGGCTGGCAAGGCGGGAGAATTCCACCGAGCTTATGGTCAACCCAGTTCATCATGTAGAGGCGGTGGAATACTTGGGCACTATGCGCAGACGGCCGGCCATTGACACCCCATTCTGTCAGCATGCTTCGCCCCATGCATGGCGGACGCATTTTTGCTCCCATTTGGCTCCATGGCAGGGGGAAAACCTACACCCAGTCCCGAGTTCCAGCGCGGACCCGCCTGCCCGAGGCATCATTAAAGAACACAAACTTGAAGGCCGTCAAGTCGCTGCTCTGGCCCAGGCGGTGGGCGCCGAGGTGCCTGCCCTTGATGGCCTGGATAAAGTCCAGGAGCGTCTGCTGCGGCGGGTTGCGCAGGGGGAATATGTAGCCGGCGTTGGACCTGAGCGAGGGCGCGTACTGGTCGCACAGGACGACGGTGCAGGCCGCCGAGCCGGGGTTCTGCGGGTCGTGGACGTGCTCCATCGACAGCCGGACCAAGGTGGTGCCTAGGGCGCTGGGCTGGGCGAGCTTGAGCAGCAGGACGACGTGCGGCCTGGCGCCGCCGCGCTCGAGGAACTCCACGGCCAGGGACTGGACTTGAGCCTTGAGGGCGGCAGCGAGGTGCGGGTGGGGGGAGTTGGCATCCGAGATGTCGCGGGTGTCGTAGAGGTTGCCTTGGGGGATCGTGAGCCTTGGCGCAGGGTTCAGCGACACGGGCGGCAGGGGCAGCGAGGCGCGGGGTGCGGTGTCGTCTGGCATCGTGGTTGGTGGCAGGAGAGCGAGCAGATCGAGGCGGATGGCTGTACCGGACACATCTAGACAGGCTTTGGGGGTCAAGCTGGAGGACTGCTTTTTAACTAGAGGTGGTGCTCTCGCGGTGACTTTTGCCCTACACAGAATGGCAATCGCTGGACTACGTGGTTAATGTCAAGGAGCGCAGCCCTTGGGGCAGTGACTGGATGCATTCCGGCAGCGGAGGAAGGCTCCCCCGCCGGAGTGACACATTGAGCAACGAGTCGACATTCTGGCGCACCCGAGGGGCCAAAGCCCATGGCCGACAGCAAAGGAAGACGAAAACTCGAGGGAATAATAGGGAAGAGCAGCAAAGCAGGTTTCTTGGTCTTTTCGTGCGTGGGCATAACCAAGAGCCGCACCTTGGATACCGATCGACCAAGCCCTGCCCGATAAGACAGCCCTGACGGACCGGCCAGGGAAGCCGTGGTCTCGGAACGGATCCGAAGGTGGACACGGATGCAGCCCGGGATCGGCCGCAGAGAGCGGAGGGTGGCGTTGCTGGACAGCAGCCTCGGCGTGGTAGCAGTGGTGGCAGTGGTGGTGGTGGTGGTGGTGGTGTGGTGGTGGTGGAGGAAACCGGCACTTGCAAACCACAGCACCTGGGCTGGGATGCAGGGATTGGTCTACAAGCACTTCAGGGAATAACTGGTGTTTTCTTTTTGTTCAGGGCCAAGGACCGTCGTTTCTGTAATTTACACATGCAGGCCAGACATTCTGTTGCAGGGGGGCGGCTGGCAATTTCGAGCGGGTCAGAAACGGCGACTGGCAGCGAGACACAGCAGCGGCAACGTCACTGAGGGTGCATCGTCGTTGACCGTGCTTGCGAATGGGCCGACTTTCCGGCGAGAGACGAGCGAGGCCAGCAGCAGGGGCAGGAGGCACCACTAAGCACGCGGCCTTTTCTTTTGCTCTTTCTCGCTTCAGCTGCACAGCCCCCCCACCACCACCACCACCCGCACACCCCACCCGCCCTGCGCCTTGCAGGATTCCTTGGTGCGGTGCGACAAAAGTCCAACATCGCGGGGACCCTGGCTTTTCCTTTACGAGAACGCCAAGTCGAAAGCTGGCAAAGCACCCGCATGCCCCTTCTGCTTGGCGCCTCCCAACATGGCTGTCGTCGTCACCCGTTCGTCCCGGCTGGGTGCGCCGTATATCCTTGGGCGCATCAGCATGTGCTCATCTGCGCCAGCTGCCCGCCCCTCCCTCCCTCACCGTGCCGTCATCCTGCCCGCCCCTCCCTCCCTCACCGTGCCGTCATCCTGCCCGGCCGCAAAACCGCACGACAGCGCCCATGGCTTTAATCGCCGAGGCTCGCCCCTCCCGCCTGCTCTGCTTACGCCTCTGGCGTTGCCGGCCTCTTTTGCGTCCGTCCAGCCACTCGCTCACAAGCTCGCCGTTTGCTTTCCCTGGTTTTCCCTATACCTATACTAGTGCCTGTCGCTCTTCTTTTGGCCCTTGGGAATCGAGCCTTGGGCTGCCTCCATTGGCCATCACCACCATCCCTGCAACGCCTCAAGTCTCGGCCACGCACGGCACGCAGCGTCATTCGAGCGATCGGCCAGGCTTGGCTTGAACAACAAGCACCACAAGCATGCTGGGCGCCTCAGCCATATCTCGGCCATGGGCCGCCACAGCTCTGCTGCTGCTTGCGACGGCCACCATGCAGGGCGTGTCGGCCCAGGCGAACGGCCCCGACTTTTATAAAGTTGGCACCAAAGGTATGTATGCATGTCGACAGGTAGCCACCAGAACCGAGCATGGCTTCGGTTCCGTGAAATGCAAGCGAAAACAAGCTAAACCAGCGTGCGCCACCCAGAGGAAATCACGCAGTCGGCAAAGGACCTGGCATGGCACCTCATGACCCTGTACCCGGGCAACAAGACGGGCAACGAGGCCGGCATCTTCCCCGGCCCGCCCTCAGAAAACAAGGGGCCCTACCACTGGTGGCAGGGCGGCGCCACGTGGGGCGCCATGATAGACTACTGGCACTACACGGGTGACGACACATACAACAAGATCGTGTCCGACGGCATCATCAACCAGGTCGGCGAGGACCAGGACTTTGAGCCCAGGAGGCACCGCGCCAGCCTCGGCAACGACGACCAGGGCTTCTGGGGCATGACGGCCATCCTCGCCGCCGAAAACAACTTCCCCGACGCGCCGGCGGCCCGCGAGTCGGGCAGCAAGGTGCCCGGCTGGCTGGCCCTCGCCCAGGCCGTCTGGGTCCGCCAGACTCTGCCCGAGCGCCAGGACTCCGAGTGCGGCGGCGGCCTGCGCTGGCAGACGCCCGGCGCCGGCTGGTCCCCCGGCTACGTCTACAAGAACACCATCGCAAACGCCTGCTACTTCAACATCGGCGCCCGCCTCACCCGCTACACGGGCAACGAGACGTACGCCAGGCACGCCGAGAAGATCTGGGACTGGATGTGGAGGCTGGGCTACATCGACCACGACTCCTACAAGGTCTACGACGGCGCCTACGTCTATGACAATTGCACAAAGGTCAACCTCCAGCAGTTCTCGTACAACACGGGCATCCTGATGCAAGGCGCTGCCGTGATGTGGAACATGGTAAGGCTTCAGATGTGATAATACCAGAGGATGGAGAGGTGACATTCTGCCCTGGCCTAGTTGATTGCTAATCCGCGGCCGTGGCAGACGGGAAAGGAAAAATGGAAGACCATCGTCTCCAAGCTCGCCACGCGCACCATTGAGGACTTCTTCAGCAGGGGCGCCGCCTTCGAGATCTCGTGCGAGCCCCTGGCGCCGGGGACCTGCACCGCCGACATGATCATGTTCAAGGGCTTCCTGCACCGTTGGATGGCCCAGGTGACGCTGCTGGCGCCCTTCCTCAAGGACGAGGTCAGGCCCGTGCTGCGCAAGTCGGCCGAGCAGGCCCTCAAGACGTGCACGGGCGGCCCGACTGGCCGGGCCTGCAGCTTCTTCTGGACCGGCGGCAAGTTTGTGGACCCGGGGCTGACCCAGGACGGCATGGGCGTCGGCGCCCGCCTCGACGTGCTCTCGGCCGTCATGAGCCTGCTCGTCGAGTTTGACGGCACAAAGGGCCCCATCACGGGCAGCACCGGCGGCAACAGCGCCGGCGACAAAACGGCCGGCCTCAGGCACACGCCAGACATTGTGTTCCCCGACATCACCGCCGGCGACCGCGCCGGCGCCGCCATCTTCACCACTGTCATAATCGGGCTGGCGTTGAGCATGTTTGGGTGGATTTCATGGGAGTGCCTTGAATGAGACATATGAGCGAGTTTTCTAATTTCCCTAATTTCCCTAATTTCAAGCGTTTTCCGACCCTTCCGACCATGGCCCCATACTTGATAGGTACTGTTTTCGACTGTCCTTTTGCTCAATCTGGTCGATACGCGCGCCAGACTTGAGACCCTGGTGAGCTTGCACCTGAATATTCACGGCTAGGCCAAATGCAGCGGGTAAGACGTATTTTTTTTCCCACACAACGGCTCTTGAGGCCTAATTACTTCCTCGCGGCAAAAACGCCGCCGATCCCCTCGACTCCAAGCCCGAGACCCTCGGCGCCGTCGCAGAGCACGTCCCACAGCCGCTCGACAGGCGCTCCCTCCTCAAAGTCAGCGCCGTCGCCGTCGACGAACCAGGGCGTGTCCCCCCTCAGGCTCCCCTCGACGAAGGCGAGGGCCAGCGAGACCCAGCCCGCGGCCTGGTCCGCACTAAGACTGCCGGGGGGCTGGCGGAACTCGACGGTGCCGCGGGGCGAGCAGAAGCCCGTCAGGTCCCACTTGTACACCTTGCCGCGCACAAAGTCGTGCTTCTTGCGCTGCGCCCGCCCGTACGCCGACGAGGCCGGGAACATGTTGAGCGCCGCCACGACGGCCTCGCGGCCCGCGTTGATGCCGCCGCCGCCGCCGTTTCTGCTGCCGGTGCCATCGTCGGACGACGGAGGCGACGACGATAGCGACATGCTGGCCATTCCGGCCGCCGCGACGGCGTCGTCGACGGCCATGAAGCACTCGGCCAGCGTGCGCCGCGGCTTGAGCACTGGGTTGGCCCGGTTCGACTGGCACCAGTAGGCGGTCGAGCCGCGCCGCGCCTTGGGCACGAGCGCGTCCAGGGCCGGCTCGAAAAAGAGGATGGCCTTGCCAAGCGTCGCCAGCTCGTCGGCCTCGAGGGGCGGGTATGTAGACACGTGCACGTGCGTGCTGCAGTTGCCCGACTCCATCACAACGAAGGACGAGTGCAGCACGCTGAAGATGGCGTCAAGGTCCGCTGCCCAAGTCCAGTCCGATGGATAAACTGGCGACACCAGCTCGAGGCCATCTGTGGTTACAAGGTTTCATTAGTACTCCACAGCCATGTCTTGGCACAAACAAGTTCTATCGCGAGCAGCGGGAAGGCTTACACAGCCCCTTGGCCGGCTGCCCGGGGATTGTGACCTCGGGGGTGATGGACCATTTGGAGTACACCTCGGGGGACTTGTCTCCGGATTCGTTGATGTGGTTATCGATGCCGGCCTTGGCCAGCTTCTTGCTGACCTCACTCGCCAGTGACCTCCACGTCGAGTGTTTGGTCTTCTTGCTTCCCATCAGGAGCTCGATCTCGACACCAAAGTAATAGAGTCTGGAGGAAGCCATGGTGATGAATACTTGGCGTGCCTGAGCTTCGTTGTGTACCTTAACTGGTGGATCAGGGAAGCGGGAGCAGCGAGACGGCGTGACTGGGAACCGCGTCTTGTCATGAAAGACTTATTCCGTCGGCTTCCACGACTCTCCGTGGCTTTTATACTTTGTAAGAACCAGAGAACCATCTCCACGAGAGGATGGTAGCTCCACCACCCTTTCATTTGGCGAGGCGGCGCCACACTGCCCTATCTGACCCATCCGCGTCCGTCCATGTTTTCCAGCAGATAAGGACCGTATCACAGCAACCTCTCGCCTCTGTCGCGGAGCAGGCGGCCTCAGCCGGGCCTGGAATGTTGAGAGAGTGAGAAGGACGATAGCCAGTCGGCTCAGAAGCCGGCACACCTCATCACTCAGAGGTGTAGCATCTCGAACATGTCCCCGCTGCGATGGCGGGGGACGCGGCCGCGACCAGCGCTTGGAGGTCAGAAAAGGAAGCGCCCCAGCCAGTCGAGTCAGGTGGCGATCCTTACTCCATAACAGGCATGTTATCGAGCTAGCAGCAGCCAGTCGAATCCCAGGCGACCAAGGCAGCCAAAGAGAGCCTTGGAGGCGCGCCTCGACCGGGCGGCCAGCCTGGCCTTGTTTCTGGTAAAGGTTTTGCTTCAGCCTATCGGCATGAGGGAGATGAGCATCTTTCTGGCCAACAGACGAGCCGCAGGCCACGAAAGGATCAACAGAGGGCGCAAATATGACGTCTTGACGGCGCCCTGCCCGCCGCCTAGTCCGACCTCGTCTCAACCGAACAACCTCTTTCTGAGCCCACGTCAGGTAGGGCGCTGACCTTCTCATGACCAGGTAAGCCCCAGCACATGGAAGGATCAAGGGTGCCTCGGAAGCGCCCCGCCCAGTGTCCGGCCTGGCCATGTCTCAACCGAAGCTCTCTCGGCGCCTAACAACGGGGGAGAAGACGAGAATTCTGGCATATGGGTGCGGTGAAGAGTAGGCAATGATTAGCGGTGGCGACTCGGTTGTTCTCGGGAGTGGCCGGAGACGCAGAGACCCTTCAGCCCATACACGCTGGAGGTACAAGCAGCGCGTCCAGAGCGGCTTGAGCAAGGTACTATAGCCACCCAGTAGCCTCTCGTGGGTGGGCTGATGGGCGGCCAGATGGGTGGGAGAGGGCTGTCTATCTGTGTCAGGCGAAGTGTCTCACTATCCTGCCGCCCGGATAGTTGCGGCGGGATCGAGAAAACCGGGTGGGGGGCGGGCAGCGGTCTTGGTGGAAATACCGACAGTCACACCTCTCTGTTGCGGCCGCCGTGCAGAAAAGCCCGACAAAGATGGGGGAATGCCAGAGATGGACACCGTCCAGACGCCGGGGGCCAAAAGGGGGGTCGGGCGAGGCGTAGAGCCCTGGACCCGTGGCCCCACGGCGCTTGTGTCAGACTGGCGTGAGGATCTGGTTGCTTGTTCTGAAGAGAAAAGACGCTTGCCCCGCTCAAGTGCAAAGGACAAACATCGGCGAGGGAGGCCTGTGATGGCCACGATGAAGACAGGTCCATCTCATAGGCTTCCAAGGATAACTCACCGGGACGTCTCAGCATCCCGATCTTGTCGAGTTTATCGGTTCACAAAGCCCACACGCATGGCCTCGAGGCCTGTGGCCTGGTGGGGCCCCTTCTGGCTGAATAAGGTAGCCGAAAGGGGGGGTAGGGTGGGCGCTATGGGGTAGCACAAGGCATCAGAGGCGCGGCATGGAGTCTTCTGGCCGGCCTTGCGGCAAATGTGATGTTGTTGGGGGTGGGCGGGCTGCAGCACGGCCGACCTCTGCGAGCTCTTCCCTGCCTGTCTCTGGGCTGCCTTGGCGGGCCGGGCCAATCAGGGGGCTTGAAAAGTCCGGACGCAGACGTGCGGGCTTGGTCGATAGACTTCGATAACCGGACCCGGGCGCGATCGAGAGCGAGAGGTGAGAGGAGATGGTGGCGCAGACGCAGGGCTGAGACACGGATTTAAGCGCCGGGCGGCGCCTGCGAATCCAAGACCACCTCCGCGAGAGGCGTCCAATTGCGGGTGATGTCGGCAGCGTGCGTGTGTAGTGTTTTTGCTCCCGCGTAAAAAATAACCCAATGAATGCTCCCAGTAAGGGGGCGCCAACAGTGAGCGTGTTTTTTCTTGGGCTGGCTGTGGTGGTGGTGGCATGGAACGGAGAGTTGGGTCGCTCTCCGGGAAATCAAAGCGAAAAGAGGCAGGCAGCCTTGACGGGTCAGCAATAATGGGCTGGCTGCAGGACTCGGGGCCTCGCCTGCAGGTGATTGCATAAGTGGCATTGGGGCTTTGGGCAGGCGCGTCTTTCGGAAACCGCGGCCTCGCCCTTTGGTGGCGTCTGCACTTCTAGAAGGAACGCAGGAAACAAGATGGTGTGATAACAGCGCAGAATTAGCCGCGCCGCAGGGACTGTACCCAACACACGTACGCGTACCGTGCATGTACCCTGGGCGGTCGCTGAGCCACTGGCCAGGCTGCTGGAGCCGGGGTTCGGGACGGTGTGATGGGCCTCGTCCCAGGGCAGGCGAGGAGGGGGGCCCTCGGCCGGCCTGTGGGGGAGGGCTGCAGCATGCCGGCAAACGAAACAAGAGAAACAAAAGGGAGGCCTCGTACAGAACGGCCTGCCGTGGCTGGTGCGGAGTCTGGCAGCAGAGACACTCGTCAATCCGAATCAGGACAAACAAGGACCGGGGCCCGGCCTGACCAGGAGGACCTTTTCCGCTGTTGATGGACAGCACAGCGCTTCCAGGCGGAAATCCCAGCCATGATGTGTTTTCCACGCTTTTTTAGGCTGGAACACGGAGCAAAAACGCCAAAGCAAAGGAACCGAAGGAACCACCCAGAATATTTTCGGGCGCGACAGAGAAAGAAGAAGAAAAACGGCCAGTTGGCATGTGTCACGCCTGGCACGAGAACGAGCGCTGGAATTCCGTCACGGGTGTTCAAACCTGATCACTAACAACCCGCTGTGCCAGGCCGATAGGCCACTGACGCCCCCCACCCTTTGCGCCCCAATCAGATCGATCGATTGCACGAGCACATGTGAACAGCCTGCAAGCCTGTGCAGGCTGTCGACGGCCCCAGCGACACGATGCGGAGGGCATGCCCAAGAGTAACTAGCATCACTTCTAGCGCGCTTTTCATTTTCGTCAAACAGCTATGTGCTGCTCTCTTGTGGAGGCAGCGGCGTGCCTCGACAGGGACAGGATTCTTAATAAACGGCTTTGGCCGCTATTTTTAGCCTTATGCAGATGCGAGAAACTTCCTCTCTAGGTACTCGCTTACAGTGTTGGTACTGGCCGAGATACTGCTCCACCACACCGGAGTTAGCCCTAGGCCAGACCTGAAGACGGCTGCAGCTGCCCCTCGAACCCCGCCTCGCCTCCCAGCCCGCCCCGCACAGCTACGTCAGTCGACGAAATCCAAGACAAAACAGGCCTCAGCCTCAGGGGTCCCATATCAGACATCACTCATTGCTTGACATTGCCGCCCGGCCAGACACCGAGCGCTTGCCCAAGATGTTGCTGGCGGGGTCCAAGAAGTCCATCTCGTTTGATTCGCTCGGCGAAGGGAGCGTCGCGCTGCTGCCGACGGAGCCCGAGGACATGGTAAGCGCGTCGCCAAGTCCCCCACACGCATGCCATGCGAGCAGGACGTGCCAGTGTTGACAAAGCGGCGACCGCGCTGTGCCGTCGGAAGGAAAAGCTAACGCGCGCCTCCCGCTTCGACAGTGGCACGCGAACAACCTGATCGCGGCCGACGATGTCCTCAAGGCGCACGCGGTGCGCAAGGTGGTGGTGGAGAGCAAGACGGGCAGCACGTCGTCGCAGCGCGTGCACACGGAGCTCACCATCAAGGTGACGTCGACCTTTTTCGACCCGGCCGCGTCGGCGCTGCACGTGTCGGGCACCGTCACGTCGGAGAACAGCTTCGTGGCCCTGGGCCAGTACCACACACTCGACCTCGAGCTCAACCGGCCCTTTACGCTGTGGAAGCGCCACGGCTGGGACTCGGTCGCCATCGACACGCTGCGCGACGCCCTCAACCAGGACAAGGACGGCGCCGTCGCCGCCGTCGTCATGCAGGAGGGCCTCGCCAACATCTGCCTCATCACCGACTTCCAGACCCTGCTCAAGCAGCGCGTCGAGAGCAGCGTGCCGCGCAAGCGCGCCGCCTCGAGCGAGACCGAGGGCGGCATGCGCAAGTTCTACGAGAAGACGCTGTCGACGCTGCTGCGCGCCGTCGAGTTTGGCGGCGAGTCGAGGCCGCTGCTGCTGGCGTCGCCCGGGTTCGTGGCGCAGGACTTCAAAAAGTACATTGGCGACGAGGGCGCGCGGCGCGCCGACAAGATGCTGCAGCGGCTGGCGCGGGACGCCGTGGTGGTCCACTCGAGCTCGGGCCACCTGCACTCGCTCAACGAGGTGCTCAAGAGCGCCGAGGTGCAGGCGCTGATGCGGGACAAGAAGTTCAGCCACGAGACGGGCTACATGGACGACTTCTTTGCGCGCATGCGGCGCGACGACGGGCGTGCGTGGTACGGCACGGGGCCCGTCGAGAAGGCGGTGCGCGAGGGCGCCGTGGGCCGCGGCGGCGGCGTGCTGCTCGTCAACAACGCGCTGTTCCGCAGCCTGGACATCGCGACGAGGCGGCGCTACGTCGCCATGGTCGACAAGGTCAAGGAGGACGGGGGCGAGGCGAGGGTGCTGAGCAGCGATCACGAGAGCGGGCAGCGGCTGGAGGCGCTGGGTGGCATTGCGGCCGTGTTGACCTACCCCATATACGACCTCGACGACGAGGATGAGGCCGAGGCCGAGGACGAGGATGGAGGAGGCACAGACGGGAACGGGGCTGCCATTGTATGACGCTGGAAAGGTGCGGGAAGCCCATCCAGCAATTCGTTAATTTGTCGAGATACCTCCAATCGTGGCTGCTGCAGACTGCAGCCGGCACATAGGCCTAGGCCTCGAGGCTACTTCCAGCCAATCCGTGGCTTGCACTTCAGTGGCGGGTAATGTGCATTACTTTCCCCCTGAGTGCCCGCCCGAGGGGCGTTCGTGCAGGCACCTCGGCACAGGATCCATTGGACAAAACCGCGGTGCTCAGCCACGATGGATTTCGAGCATCTGGACGCGCACGAATCATTTGCCGGCAGGGTCCAGGGACACGAACTGCCCAAGTGCCCGCCGCTTGTGGGTGCTCCGTCGGGGCCTGGGTCCGCCCAACGGTGCCATGGATCGGTGCGGCTGACCCATGGGGCCAAAGTCGGTTGCCGTCTGTATTTTATGTCAATGACGTCGCTGGACTCTGCGTCTTGGCGCCGCAAATCTCACCAGTTTTTGGTTGCGACAGAGACCGGACGGAGCTCTCGGTTGCAGGGGGAACCCCAAGCGCCGCATCGCCAGACCGAGAAATCCGACTAACCTCGCACGCAATGCGAATTTGAGTGCGCGTCGACTCCGCTTCTGCCTAGCTGACTGCAAGTCGCATTCCAGGCGCCGATGCTGGAGAAGTCCGCTTGATTCTCGCCATCTCCTCCCCCCTTGCGACTTTGTTTGAATTCCACCGCTGCGACGAGCGACGGACGGGCGCTGCCATTGTCTGCGCAAGCCGGCCCTATCGACGCACGCGTTCCTGCTCGCCGCCAACCGCCACGCCCTCCCTCCTCCATGGCCGATCTGGGCGGGCGTGCCACCCGCCATGCCATGATGGCAGACATAGCAGAGTCGCCCCCAGCCGAGACGAACGGCCACGGCTTCCGGACGCCGCCGCCGCCGCAGCTGCTGGTCACGCTGGCGTCCCCGAACAACACGCTTCCGGTCGCGGATCCAGCCTACTTTCCCCCGCCGAGCTCTGAGGGTGAGTTGCGCGGTCCCATCATCTCACGCCATCCCATGGCTCGTCCATAAGCAAGAAAGAAAGAAAAGAAAAAAAGAAAAAAAACAGGACGCGCATGGATCGGCAAATGGCCAATTCGTCGCAACCTGTCGCATGCTGGGACTGCGCCTGACGGCCAACGTCACCCCCCCTGGTCCGCGTGGTGGCATTTTCGTCTTTACTTTTGCCCGTTGGCGCGAAACCTTGAGCTGACTGACTGGCTTTGCGCTCTCCCCACAGGCACAACCCCGGAAGACTCTAATTCCCCCTCCCATTCCAGGACGCCAGCAGTCAAAGCTCCTACAAAGACCCCGCGATCCGATGAATTCCATTGCCCTCCAGGCGCCGCCGCCCCATCTTCCGCCAAGGATGCGCTGGCCGACCAAGACGCCCGGTCAAAGGGCGCGCTGCAAAACAGCCAGGTCGAGGTCCAGCCGCCCAGACCTCTGCTCCCAGCACGCAGCAGCACGACCATAGACCCCTTGTCGCAGGTATGTCTTGCTTGGTTACCTGCCGCCAAGTCCCCCGGTGTTGCATCCTGGCAAACACGGCTGCCACACAGCAAGCAGGACCTGACTAACCCAAGCTTGTCGTTGCGACGCAACACCTCGTTCTTGACAGCACATTGTTCTCCGGTCGAATACGGACCGCTCCATCTCCTCGAGGCTACGGAGCCAAACTGCGCGTGCCGACAACCCGTCTGTGCCTGATGGCCTTCGACCGAGCGGCGACGGCCATCTAAGGCCTCCGAACTCCGATGCGCCAGAGAAGAAAAAGTACGTGGTCAAGTGCCGTGGTCGGCTGCACGCGCAGTGAGGCCATGGAAAGCTCCGGACAGAGGGCAGGCAAGAGGGCATGGTCTCGTGCGAAGATCTAGAATCTGGCTGACTCGACGCTTTTGCACAGAACTCGTGTCTCGTTCCTCAGTCGGCTCAGTATGAGGGGAAGCAGGAAGAAGGGCGACCACGATGACGACGATGCCGGGTCAGAGCTCAGCGACCAGCGGCCCGACGGCAACAACGCCCGAGTCTTCTCGACCCACGGCGCCGGCGGCTTCATACCACAGCACAAGGAGCCGCCTCGCTACATCCGCACCAAGGCCCACAACAAGAAGAACCGCGAGTTCAACCGCATGTTTTTGGCCCAGGAGCTGATTGGAACCAAGCCGCTGAAGGAAAACGGCGGGCCCAACTCGGCCACGGTGGACGCGACAAAGACGCCCCTGGTCACCGTATCATCGGCCGACGGCACGGGCAGGGCAGCGACGAAAACCGGAGGCGCCATCTGGGCGACCGAGTTCAGCCGCGACGGCAGGTTCCTGGCAGCAGCGGGCAGGGACATGGTGGTGCGCGTCTGGGCCGTCATCTCCACGCCCGACGAGCGGCGCGCGCACGAGGAGGACGAGGAGGCGACGCATGGCGCCGCTGGCGGACAGAGGCTTAGCGCGCCCGTCTTCCGGGAGGAGCCCGTGCGCGAGTTCGAGGGCCACACGGGCGAGATTCTCGACCTGAGCTGGAGCAAGAACGACTTCCTGCTGTCGACGTCTATGGACCGTACCGTTCGCCTGTGGCATATCAGTCGCCGCGAGTGCCTGTGCACCTTTCGTCACAGCGAATTCGTCAGCAAAGTAGCCTTCCACCCGCGCGACGACCGCTTTTTTCTTGCCGGCTGTCTCGACGCCACCCTGAGGCTGTGGAGCATCCCGGACAAGGCCGTCGCGTATGCTGTGCAGACGACCGACCTCATCACGGCCGTGGCCTTCTCCCCCGACGGCACCGTGGCCATCGCGGGCATGCTCAGCGGCATATGCAACTTCTACGAGACCGAGGGCCTGAAGCTTCAGTCGCAGCTGCACGTGCGCTCGTCGCGCGGCAAGAACGCCAAGGGCAGCAAGATCACGGGCATCCAGACGGCGGAGCTCGCCGGGAGCGACAGCGGCGACAAGGTCAAGGTGCTGATAACGTCGACGGACGCACGTGTACGCATTTACAACCTGCGCGACAAGACTCTGGACGCCAAGTTCAAGGGACACGATCACGCCATCGGACAGCTCTGCGCGAGCTTCAGCGACGATGGCAGCTACGTCATCTGCCCAAGCGAGGATCGCAAGACTTTTATCTGGAGCCTGGGCAGGCGGCCTCCTGGTGATGCCGGGCTCGAAGGCGGTGCTGGCGGCAGCCAAGGCGGCCCGCAGGGCGGTGGCGCTGTCGGGGTGGACAACCTCAAGGGCGACAAGGGGCCATGCGAGAGTTTCTCGGCACATGCTGCCGTCGTCACAACGGCCATCTTTGCGCCAACGTGTACGCGGCAACTCCTGGGAAACAGCGGCGACCCTGTCTTTGATTTGTGCAACCCTCCACCGGTAACGCTGGTCTCGATGGATGAGGCAGAGGAGGCCGCCGCCGCCGCCCGCTCTCCGCCCCCGTCTGTTGTGTCGCACGAATTTGCTTCCCGCAACCACAGCCAGACTGGCCTGTCCGAGGCGGGGCAGACGGCGGCGGGCAGCATGAGAAAAGCCAGCAAGGTAGGACAGTCGCCGGCCTACCTGGCGCGATCGACACATTACGACGGCAACATCATTGTCACGTCGGACGACACAGGCATCATCAAGGTGTTCCGTCAAGACTGTGCTTTCCGACGGCGCACCGACGGCTTCGAGACGGCGTCGATTCTGAGCCGGCGCACCGGCAGCATCGTTGGCCGTAGCGCGAGCCTCCTGACGCGGACTAGCGCGTCCAGCGGCGGCCCGCGCTCTAGGCGCGGCTCGCTCTCCACCCCGAAACCGCCAGGGAGCGGCTTTGTCCCAAGCTCGGACCATATTCTGACGTGGCGGCGTGGGGTCGAGACTGACGGCCACAGGGCTGGTAGCGTCAGCAGCGTGACCGGATCGCCGGCGCTTGGAGAAAGAGCTCCGAGGACCGAGCGGAGCATCAGTCCGTCCAAGAGCAGCACCGGCAGCCCCTCGGCCAATCTTGCCAGCGAGCGGAGGCGAGAGCTGTACATCAACAACAGCTCGCCTCTCGTGCCCAGGGATAAGAGAAAGGACGGCGCACCGAACAGCCCGGCATCTGTGACGTTTAGCACAGCCCGCGCTTCTACCTGCGCACCGTCAGCTTTGAGAAGAGATATGCAGCATGATGGCCACGAGCTGAAACGACACAAGGCAGATGAACGCAGTCCGACGGAGCCGCCAACGCCTGCCTTCTCATTCTTTGTCGGAGACGATGACGGAGACGACCCGGAGCGCGCAGCCCCCATGGCAAAACAGCCAGTCGAAATCGGCGATGGCCCCAAGGAGGTCAACGAGGAGGTGCATACCCCGGTGGCCGAGGCGGACCCCCCACTCCAGGAGACCAAAGAACCGGCGGAAGCTGCAACGGCCACAACCGGGCTTTTCAGCCTCAGGTGGCCCCGCATGCCCAATCTGCGCATGTCGATTGGCAGCCTGCCCATGATGGGCGGCGGCGGCGGCACGAGCAAAGATGCCGGCGGCCCTGGCACAAGCGCCAACGGCCGTGCCAGCAGCGACATGAACCTGAAGGGCGGGGACGCGGACGGCGGCGGTAAAAAGGACGGCAAGGAGAAGGAGGCAAATGGACACCCAGAGAAGAAGTCTCGCACGTCGCTTTCCAATGCTCCAGGGGATAGGCCGGGCATTTTGGCGAGTGCGAGGCTGAGGCGGAAATCTTCGCCGGCCGTGACGCCGCCGCTCTCCTCAATAGGCGATTCAACAGCCGACGGCCGTGGCGACAAGATGGCAACCAACGGTGAGGCACCGGTGTCGGGCGACACCGAGGCGGCAGAAGCAGCAGCAGCAGCAGGGGAAGATGCCGGCGAGAGCCGACCAAGGCAGCACCAGCGGCGACAAAGCCTTCTCCCTTCGATCCCGAGCGGGGCGCGGCTGTCGATGATGAGCCGGCTGAGCTCGGAGATGGCGACGACGTCGACGAGCGAGGACGACGATGCGGCGTGCCGGCGCTGCGGCGGGCGCGAGTTCAAGGCCAAACGCTCCGGGGTCGCGCGGCAGACGCGCTTCGTCTGCGCAAAGTGCGGCGCCCCGGCCGCCGTGCCGACAGCGACGACGGTGGCGCAAGACGGTGGCGCACCGCCGCCCGCGGCCAGGAGGTGGTAGGACCCCTGCTTGGCGGCTCTGTGGAGGCGGCTGCGGGTGGGTGTTGTACCGCGGAGAGGGAGGGGGCTTTGAGTCTGTCAACAACGAGACGCCGTCAGAGTCCCATGTACATATGTTTATATCTACTGTCACACAATCTTTTCGTTTTGTCCTTTTGGCGGAGATTGGAAGCACGCACATTGCTCTGGCATCAGAACAGACTCTGCTTTCGTAATGGATTAGCGGGCATTCGTTTTTCATACACTTTTTACTTGGTCTATACGAACCACAAGTATCTTTTGCGATTGTTCGTCAACCTCGGTCCCCTTTCTGCTTGCAGTCGACGCCCTTTTGCCTGCGACATCGCCGGTGCCGTTTCAAGATTAGCGTAAGGCGTCCTTGACCTTCCACGTGTCTTCGGGGCTGACCGAGGGACAGCCTATCTTGATCTGCACGCTAAAAAAAAATATCCCTGCTTGCCCAGTCAGGGGTCACAAGGACGACTCCGCAAAGGAGGCTGCAGCGCAGATGCATGAAGGCATCTACGAGACCTGTTTGGTCAATCAACCAACCAACCAAAAAAGAGAAGAGAAGAAAAAAAAAGGGATGCGGAGCACGTGCGGGGTTTCCGCCCAGGTATTGTGTTGGAAAGGATACGGCACCCAGGGGAATTTCACGTGTAATCACATAGCGAAAGCATCGAGGTATAGGAAGATACAGTCGTGCTATGAATGATGGCAACAATAAGTAAACCAACACTGGATGGCAGTGGTAGTCCCCTTGTCACAGAGTAGCAATGCTGGCCGGCTTATTGCGCAGGGAAATTGCTTTGCCCGCTACATCACACCACCACCACCAAGCAGCACAAAGGATGGCAGCTTAAGGAGCAGATTATAGACCTTCATATTGTTTGCCAGCCTCCCACCGCTCTTCAAAGCTGGTGTAAAGCTGCCCGATCCCCATAGTACCCATGAGTCTATCGCAAGGCCTCACCCGTCTTGCCGAGGCGCAGCAAAGCGGACCGGCCGATGCCTGGCCGCGACTGCGTGCGTTGCTGAATAACGCACATGCTGTTTGCCCGACGGGACGCCACATATGTAGGTCCAGAGTCTGTTTTGGAGAAGCTACATTGGAAAGCGCCTCATCCCCTCACAATGTCTAGTTGAGACCACGGTGGGCAACACGGCAGTGAACGCGCACCTGCCAGTGACGTATTAGTTGGCACTTTTCTGCTGGTGAGCAGCCATCCCAGCAATCGCCGTGGCAGTTTTGCCCGAGCCTCTCGCTTGGCCAGGCTCTCTGATACCACATCTGCGTCCAGCAGGGCACATGCGCAGGACCCATCCTGGTGATGATGGATGAATTGGACTACACAGATCATCCCCTTCCTGAAGTTCGAGAAACCCAACTGCACACAAAAGTCGATTCGGCCCAGGCCAGTCAGCCGCTCTATCGTCACTGGGGACATGCTTCTCAACCATCTCACGGCGTGCGCCCCGCAGCAAAAGGACAAGGATGCGCATCAACTGGATCCCGAAACTATGGTTTCCATGGCTTGCGGAGTCGTCCGCATACTTTAACTGATTTTTGTGCTCTTGCTTCTAGCAGCAAAAAGTGCCAGCAAAACCAACCACCTTGGTGGGAAAACGAAAGCCCAGACGTCGCTCCTACGCTCAGAGGCTGCGCAACAGCCGCCCACACCACCCATCCGAAATCACCACTCCTTCCTCGCCCCGTCGTACTGGAAGTACCCGCAGTTGTCCGAGTCCTTGAGCGCGCCGACGAGCTTGAGCACCCCGCCGACGCTCTGCTCGGGCGTGAGCGCCGCCTGGGGCCCGCCCATGCGGGTCTGGACCCAGCCCGGGTCGACGGCGACGACGACGGCGCGGCCGAGACCGCCCGACCCGCGCAGGTCGTGGCCCTGCTGGACCGAGAGCATGTTGAGCGCCGCCTTGGAGACGCGGTACGCGCAGCTGGGCTCGTCGGACGGCTCGCCGTCGGCGACGGCCTCGGCCAGCGACCCGAGCCCGGACGAGATGTTGACGACGCGCACGCCGTCGGCCAGCAGGCCCGCCGCGTGCAGGCGCGCCACCAGCTGCTGGGGCCCCGCGACGTTGACGCGGAGGATCTCGGCCAGGGCCGGGCCGGACAGGGTGAGCGACGACTTGTCGGGGTGCAGGTTGACGGCGGCGTTGTTGATGAGGTGGTCGATCTTGGCGCCCGAGAGGGCCTGGGCGGCGGCGGCGGCAAAGGCCGCTATGGAGCCCTCGTCGCCCGTGTCGCACTCGAGGATGTGCACGTTGGCGGCCGAGGGCCCCGCTGCGGCGCGGAGGTCGCCAAGGTCCGAGCCGAGCGAGCGAGTCAGGGCCAGGATGGTGTTTGAGCCGGCCAGCGCCAGCTGGCGGACGAACTCGAGGCCCAGCCCCCGGTTGGTGCCCGTGACGCAGTACACAGGCATGGCGCGTGGTTTATAGCTGATGTGAAGTGTCTTGTGGTGGCGAGGCGCTCGTGAGGCTGCGGCAGTGTGCAAGCCACGGGCCGACGTCCGCATGTGCCCGAGGGGTTTATATGGGCCAAACAGACAGCGGGATTACAAAGCATGCCGGCTGCCCTGACTGGCCCGGCACCACGTCATGTTTTAGAACTGCAGCTCTTCGCCCATTTTAAGCACCCCCCGCGAAGCACAGACGCCCTGCTCTGAACGACGGCCATGATGATTTGCGGTGGTGGAGACGGGCTAGACAGGGCTGCCGTCGGCCTTGACACGCCATCTTGGCATTCCTGAGGTGCGCGGCGTCCGTACTCCGATCGTCGGAGCAGGCAGCTGGTCGCCATGGGCCACGAACCCCGCGCAGTGCATTTAGGGGAGCTTGATGGCGCCAGTTCAGACGTAATCTTTTCCATTATACCTGATTTATTCTCCTTCCTTTCCCACCCTGCTTCCTGGGTCCTGGTGAAGCGTTGCGAGGACGGGCACCCGAATGAGCAGGGCTGCAACTGGCTCTTCATCCGGCCCGACCTTGTGTCTGACTTGGCAATTGCCTGATTGATTCCCACTTTGCGGGATTCCGCGATAGCTTCGGGGGCCCTGTATGCGCGCCGAAAAACCCGACTTCCAGCCTTGGGATGTCTTCTTGTCGCACTCCTCGCCTTTTTGCGCCTATTCTAGTCTTGATAACATGATCCGACATGTACAGCATCACTCGTAGGTGTTGATTCCTGTATGTGCCCGGGTTCGTGGTAGCAGCGACCACGATAGCCGGACTCCTAGATACTCCCGTTCTTGCAGCATGTAGCCACTCATCGGGCATAGTGCTTCATTCGTTGCTGCAGCGCCATTGCCCGGGCAATCAAGTCGCGGTGCTCAAAGAGATCAAATGCGCGCTGAGGAGCGTCGCCGCCGTCACCAGTGCCGGCATCGCCAACCCCGGAATCTCCAGGCTCCTCGGCCGGCAGCAGCTGCAGCTTTTGTATGATGTCGGCAATCAAGTCCACCTCGCGCTCGCGTCTCATGGCCTCCTCGAACAGCCCTATGATCCACCGTTGCGGGGCGTCGTCGCTCTGGCCGTCGACCTGCATCTGCGCGTCGTCCATGTCGGCGACGCGGCTGGCACCCCCAGCGGCAGCCCGCCGGTGCAGGTCCTCTACGCACCGGCGGTGGCGCCAATGCGACACCATGTCCTGGGGCGTCGAGAACCGCTCGCTGCAGCCGAGGGGGCAGTCGACCACGGCGTGCTCGGCGCGGATGTGGCCGCGGAGCGCCTTGAGCTTCTGGAAAGCCTCGAGGCAGACGGGGCACACGTGCCGCCGCATCATGGCGGCCCTCTCGGCAGCCGACTTGTCGGCCGTGTGCTTGGGGTCGCAGGCGAGGTGGCTGTTCAGGCCCGCCTCGCCGCGGTAGACCTTGTCGCAGTCGCAGCAGTGGTAGCGCGCCATGGCCGCGTCTGGGTAGTCGCGGCCGCACCTGCCACACTCGTGCTCGCCGTGGCCGCGCCGCTTGGCCGGTTCGGGCGCCGCCGGGTGGTGGTGGGGGTTGGGGTCCGCGCCCGCGGCCTCGGTCCGCCGGCGCTCGTCGGCGGCGCGCACGGCGCGGAGGTGCTTGACGTGCAGGTCCCTCTGGCGGAAGTGCATATCGCAGCCCGGGCAGTAGCAATGGGCGGCGCTGCGCTGGTGGGCGAGCAGCGCGGCAGGGTTGGGGAACGCCTCCAGGCACGTCTCGCACTTTGCGTGGGCCTTGGCGTGCTGCTTGCGCGAGACGCCCTTGGGGACTTCTCCCCTGCAGAGCTGGCAGTGCCAGACGCGGCTGATTGCCTGGCCTTCGTTCTTTAGCCTTGGCTTGGTCATGCTTCAAGGGTTGCGAGGGGTGTGTGTGGTGGACGCATTGGGCGTGACCACGGCTGAAATTTTGATGCTGAGCTACATGGCTTTCCTTTGCAGGGCGACCCAATCACCGGGTTCCGCTGCATTACGTAAGAAGGGCCTGGTTTTTGCCAGGCCCGTCGCGCCGTTGCTGCCTCAGGCTGCCTACAGCTGGCTGGCTGCATATCCCAATCGGGCAGGTGGCCTCCCTGAACGAACACGCAGGAACCCGCCGCTTAAACAGGTCACGACCAATTCAATTGGCGGTGGGGTTTAATAGGCTTCTTTGGGCGGCTAGGCGCGAATGTGTTTTTTTTTCCTCGCAACGTAAAGCGTATCCCTTCGCAGGCCTTCCCCCGCACCGACGTAATGAGGTCTCCTTTTTCCGAGAGCGCGAGGGCTGGACTACGCGAGCATTGGGGAAAAGCGGCGATCGCCAAGCCTTACGAGACCCAACAATGTAACCCCCGCACCAACCAAGTGGGCAGTCATCCCCGGCTTTGATGATGATGGATCCCAGGCGTCCTGCGAGCCGGCTCCACCCGCCCGCACTTTTGCTGCCAAACAGCGCCCCAGCCCTGGATACGTGATATTGCCATGCCCCCATCCGTTTTCCATGCCGCCCGTTTGACGTGACATCTGCCCGTCACATGCTGGCCTGCCTTGGCGGCTCGCCGCTGTTTACGCTGACCGTTGTACGATGAAGAAGCCGCGGCTGCAACGCTGGCTGGGATGCCCTCCAGGTGCAACGCCAGCTCACGAGGCACCGTGTCCCTGCACCTGTTCCACAGCCGTCACCGCCCAGAAAGTTCTTGTTGGGCCCGCGAGTGCTTATATTCACGCGTCGTCGCCGTGCCCTGTCCCCCTCGGCGGCTCCCCTCCTCTCCTCTTCTCCCTCACCCCCCTTGTGGCCTGACCACCTCCCCTCCACTCTTGTGGCCAAGCAAGAGACAGAGGCATATCCCGCTGTTGTCGGAATCCCTCTGGCAAGATGCTGTCGCTCACCTCCATCCTCACCTCGGCCCTCGCCCTGGGCGGGGCCGCCTCGGCCTTTGAGTGGAACACGTTCGACGGCCCGGGCTACCCGGCCTGCCACAACGTCTCCGAGGTGCACAATGCCACCAGCGTCGAGGACATGGCTAGCCTCGTCAAGCAGGCCGTCGCCGCCGGCAAGCGCGTCCGCGCCGCCGGAAAGGGCCACATGTGGTACGACACGCAGTGCAGCGACGAGGACACCGTCATCATCCGCACCGAGGAGGTCTCGCGCATCTACGACCTCGACCTCGAGGGCGGCTCCGTCATGATCGAGGGAGGCGTCACCTTCTTCCAGCTCGCCGAGTGGCTCCACAACAGAGGCGCGGTACGTCAAGAGCATTCCCTCCCCACCCACCATTGCTTCGCGGATGCGGTTTTTCTAATGTCCATCTCCCTCGCTCGTCTAGTCGGTCAACTATGCTCTGGTCAACTGGAACATCTCCCTCGGTGGCAGCATTGCCATGGGCGCGCACCGCTCTTCCATCCGCGAGGACGCCATGGTTGGCGCTGCCGCCATTGAGCTGCACATCATCGACGGCAACGGGGAAATCCGCGTCGTCAAGCGCGAGCAGCAGGACGATGAGTGGTTTGCTGCCTCGACCTCCCTGGGCCTGCTCGGCATCATTGCGAGGATCAAGATGCGCGTCTACCCCGACAGCAAGCTTTACGCCATGCAGAAGACGTGTGTATCCCCGATGTCCATGTTTTTTTTTCTCGCGCTGCCTTCCAATGGCCGATGCTGACTCTGGAGCTCCATCTAGCCTGAGCGAGGATGAGGTCCTGAACGGCGACATCTACGGTCTGATTGCTCCCTATGCGACCGCCAACCTTTGGGTAAGCCACATAGTCACACACCCTCCCGTACTAGGTAGTGCTCCATCTAACGCCGGTTCCTTCTCAGTGGTGGCCGTACAAGCGCAAGTTCCACCAGCGCTACTACGACGTCGTCCCCATCAACTCGACCGAGCAGCAGGGCTTCCAGAACACCTTCTCCATCACCCCGCTCGAGGCCGTCGCGGCCAAGACGATCCTGGACAGCGGCAAGATCTTTGCCACGTCCAACATGCTGGCCGAGGAGATCTTCTTCGGCCAGTGGGAGAAGCCCAACTTCCGCGAGAAGACCACCAACCAGCCCATCAAGGACTGGCCCGTCTACGGTTGGAACTACGACGTCCTGATTGGCGGCCTGTACCCGGACCAGAAGCCGCAGTGGGAGCACGGCTTGCGCGGCCTGACCCTTGAGCTGGCCGTGCCTATCACCATGGCCAACAAGTTCCTGAAGCGCGCGCGCGAGCTGTTTGACGCCGAGCTCAAGAAGGGCATCATCATGACGTCGACCTACCGCAGCGGCATCAACATCAAGTTTGGCAAGGCCTACTTTGACTTCCTGGGCCAGGGCACCTACAACACCTCGGATGGCCACGACTGGTCAAAGGGCGTCATCATGCTCGACTTCCCCTCGTTCCAGCCCACCTGGGGCGACAAGAAGCGCTTCAACGAGCCCTTCTACGCCAAGCTGGCCAACACTCTGATCGAAGAGTTCCCTGTCCGGCCCCACTGGACCAAGAACACGCGCGACGTGCTGAGGCAGTCGGTCAAGCACCTTGACCCCGGCGTAAGTTTTCAGACTCCAAAATCCTTGTTTGACTAGGCCTATTCCCAAAGCTAGACCATAACTCTGGTGCTAACTCTCGCCTCACCCTCCTCACAGTATCTCCGTCGCTTCAAGGCTGTCCGGGAGAAGTTTGACCCCAACGGCGTTTTCCGCAGCGTTGTGGGTGAGATTATTGGGGTTTACTAAACATCACCTAATGGGAATCGGGACTGCGGTTACAAGGACAAGACAAGCGACAACCATGCCACTCCTTCCTAGACTCAATATATATAAAAATGTGACCAACTTGGAAGTAACACTTGACTTATCCTTTTGCTTCTCGTCGGATGCTTTTTCTCTCTCCTGCCAAGCCGTTGCACGAAGAGGCCCATGGCTCTGCAGTTGGCCACTGAGACGCGCTGGTAGTAGCGCACAAGTGCAGGAAGCTACCGGCTCATTGTAGCGAACATATTTTCGGGAATTGGTCCCTCAGTCGCTATCACCGCCCTTCTCTATTTAGCGGGGCCTCTATGCGCTTTTGGCTGGCTTTGTGACTGTCGCCGCCTACGCCATCATCCACCAACAGGGGAAGAAACACTGCCGGGCCCACCGTTATGGCCGCCAGAGGGATGATTAACGTTGACAAGCAAACAGCGCCAGCGTCCACATGCCTACCCTGACCTGCATACCAAGGAGCCCTGGCGGCAGGGCACCGCAGGGCTCGAACGCACGATTAAGGTTTTGGGATCGACTTCCCTTTTAGGCTAGAGAACAGGTGAATAGGCGGTGTTGATTGGCTGGAACAAGGGCCCCACTCCTTAGGGCCAGAGTGGATGCTCACCGGTAGTGGCCGCTGGGAAACATGGATGGGGGGAATTCGATGTCGACAGGGGCTTTGGACAACGGACAGCTGGCGAAAGCTTAGATGAACGAGTATGAGAGAACGACGAGCGTTTGGCCCCCGAGGAGATTCAGCAGGACCTGGGCGCGGGCATCAATCGAAGCCATGCTAATCTTTCATTATCGCCGCTCTACAGCTTTACTTCGAGACGGCATCAGCGGAGCGGCACAATCTCATGCGGTTGTTTTTCGTACAAAGCGCTGTGTCGACATGGCACGGGCACGCCTCAGTTGTATCAGATCAACATGGAAAGAAGCTTTGAATCCACGCGGCATACCCGCCCCTTCTGGTGCTATTTACATGCTCGTGCGGCGCCGAGTCACCAACAGGGGTTGGATGGCCCGGCCCAACGTCAGCGCCCGTGTGGGCATGAGAGGATTGGGAGGCGGCCGAACTAAGGTGCTGGTCCCGTTGAAAGGGTCGGCGCAATTGCTGGCCAGCCTCCCCGATGCTTGTGTTAGCATCGTCAGCACGCTTGGCCCCAGAGCGTAATTTGACAGCGCCCCGTTTTCCTAATGTGCCAAGACAGCAGACCCTGAACGGTGTCGGTCTCGCAGAGAATCGCGGGCACAAGTACAAGATGGAAGAGCCAAACCCCGCAGCTCAAGGCATGAAGAGGAGTGTCTCCCAAGGTCACCTCATGCACCCTACCGACCTCATTCATTCTTCTGGCAGCCTTGCCGCTTTGCCCTTTTTAGCGGCAAGATGTTGCGACCAGCCCGCCATATTCTTCTGTCCGCCACTGCTCTGAGCGGCGTCCATGGCTTTCTCCCGGATCGGAACCTGTGCCCGACCACCTACAAGCACACAGGTCCCAACCCTTCTAACTGGACCGTTCTTGCCGAGTTCGGCCATCTTCGCGCCTGTCTGCGACTAATGCTTTTGGACTTCTCCGTCACCATTCCAGTCACGCACAGACAACAAAAATCCGCCTCTGCAATGTCTGGGCTGACGATTTCCGCGAGGCCGGCGCCGCCCCTGATGTCCCCCAGAACTCGACCGAGGACATTGCCCGCAGCTAGCTTGAACACCAGCTGTGTCTGATAGTGAGGTGGCAGGCATTTTTGTATTCAACAGCGTGGAAATCTACAACCCTATTTCCATACCACGCTTGGCCGCGCAGGAAACCAGACCTTTCTATTCAACACTGGATGGGGTCACACGGTGGGTGTCTACATTGGCGCCAAACTGCTGGACCCGAGAGTGGCCGAGAATCCGCTAAAAAGGGCGCGTATGGATGCATCTCCAACTGTGGAATGGGGACTGTCTGGAGTAGCCCACCAGCCCAGCTCATCAAACTCGGTTATTTCGAAGCCTGGTAGCTTCAGCGCTACTGCCTTAACATGGACGCCCAGCAGATGGACCCTCCATACACACACATACATTTTTCCTTCGGCATGATCCGGCGCGGGGACTTCAGTGTTTACCACGAAGGCAAGCCGGCCGAGTATCAATTTTAGCGGCTCAAGGGTCTGCGCGGTCCCAGGCGAATCATTTCTTTTGGTGGCTGGATGTTTTCGGCCGAAAGACCATACTACCAGGTTTCAGAAACGCTGTCAAGAACAACCAGAACTTGCGGAACCTGGGCAGCAACCTCGTTCAGTGTGTTATTGACGACGAACTCAATGGTATTAGCATTGGCTGGGAGTATCCGTTTATGAGTTTTGCTTCATCCTTATGAGTTCAATCCAATGTTCAAGAATCTCACCGTATAAAAACCGACTTGTGGGAACAAAAGGTATCCAATCTAGCCGAGGGAGTCCCCAAGGGAGAGGATAGCGAGGCATTGAACTACTTGCGTCTGCTGGCCTACATTCGGTCCTGACTTCTGCGGAACAAGTCGCTCTCGATCACCACGCGGGCCTCCCACGGGGGCTCGCCCCACTGGCCATGCAACCCGTTGTGTTTGTGTTTTTGGTCGAGGTTCTGCAAAGCAATATTTACAAGAACGCAAAAAAGATCTGCGGGTTTGACAGTGCCGCAGAGTTCCAGATCCAGTACAATGCGTTTTCCCACAAAAACCTATGTACGCCTATGGGGGTGCTCTCATCAACAATATGACCCGAACAACAACACCTGCACCATCACGGGTGCCGACAACGAGCTTCCTTTGCAAGTCCTACCCCCAAAACCCTTCTCTGCCCCTGAGAAGGGGCACGTGGCTCTCGACTTGGAATCAAGTTGTTTTACGTATCGGTTGGGGAGAGTAATGGATTTTATGCAGGAGCACTTTCATAATGGTCACCAAGTCAGCGCGTGTGCTCTGGACATCATAGAGACAAAGACATAAGGTGCAGGCAGAGTCAAGACGGACCAAAGTATAAATCCACAAAGATTAAACAAAGCAGAAGAGTATGGAGCCCAACTTCCGATTTTTGGATTTCGCAGCTTATACTACCTCAACTAAGGAAAGCCCAACTTAGCCTCGGCGTAGTCTGCAAGCGCATTGCACCCAGCCATCGCTAGCCATCAAAAAAAAATCCAAAAGATACAAGCACCCTCCGTTTGAAAGACTTGGAAAAACAAAAAGAGGAAAGGTAGCCGAAAGGAGGCTAGTGATTACAAGATTGACAAGAGAGAAAAAGCGACGGGATGGAAAAAAAAGAAAACCTCGAGGGGAGAGTGTGCCTCCAGCTTCCCCTAGAATGCAACCAGAAAACCCAGGAATCCGACCTAGATCCTGTCCCCTGGAGCCATCTAGAGGAGGTCGCGCTTGGCGGCATTAGCGGCCTTGGCCTTCTTCGCCTTCCTGGCCTTCTTGGCCCGCTTCTTCTTGGGGTCGCGGGCCTCAAGGGCGGAAGCATCCTCGGAGCCCTCGGCCTGCTCAACCTCCTCCACGTCGCGCTTCGCAGCCTTGGCCTTCTTGGCCTTCCTAGCCTTCTTCGCCTTCTTGGCCCGCTTCTTCTTCTTCTGGGGATCGCGGGTCTCGAGCTCCGCGGCCTCCTCTTCGGTAGAAGCGGCGGAGACTTCATCGGTAGTCTCTTCAGCCTCCTTGACCTCAACCTCGGCCTCGGCCTCGTCGACGTCACGCTTAGCAGCTTTGGCAGCCTTAGCCTTCTTGGCCTTCCTGGCCTTCTTGGCCCGCTTCTTCTTCTTCTGGGGATCGCGGGTCTCGAGCTCCGCGGCCTCCTCCTCGGTAGAAGCGGCGGAGACCTCATCGGCAGTCTCTTCAGCCTCGTCGACGTCGCGCTTGGCGGCCTTAGCCTTCTTGGCCTTCCTGGCCTTCCTAGCCTTCTTGGCCCGCTTCTTCTTCTTTTGGGGATCGCGGGTCTCGAGCTCCGCGGCCTCCTCCTCGGTAGAAGCGGCGGCGGAGACATCGTCGGCAGTCTCTTCGGCCTCGTTAACGTCGCGCTTAGCAGCCTTAGCCTTCTTGGCCTTCCTGGCCTTCCTAGCCTTCTTGGCCCGCTTCTTCTTCTTCTGGGGATCGCGGGTCTCGAGCTCCGCGGCCTCCTCCTCGGTAGAAGCGGCGGAGACCTCATCGGCAGTCTCTTCAGCCTCGTCGACGTCGCGCTTGGCGGCCTTAGCCTTCTTGGCCTTCCTGGCCTTCCTAGCCTTCTTGGCCCGCTTCTTCTTCTTTTGGGGATCGCGGGTCTCGAGCTCCGCGGCCTCCTCCTCGGTAGAAGCGGCGGCGGAGACATCGTCGGCAGTCTCTTCGGCCTCGTTAACGTCGCGCTTAGCAGCCTTAGCCTTCTTGGCCTTCCTGGCCTTCCTAGCCTTCTTGGCCCGCTTCTTCTTCTTTTGGGGATCGCGGGTCTCGAGCTCCGCGGCCTCCTCCTCGGTAGAAGCGGCGGAGACCTCATCGGCAGTCTCTTCGGCCTCGTCGACGTCACGCTTGGCAGCCTTGGCGGCCTTAGCCTTCTTAGCCTTCCTAGCCTTCCTAGCCTTCTTGGCCCGCTTCTTCTTCTTCTGGGGATCGCGGACTTGGAGCTCGGAGGCATCCTCGGTCGAGTCCTCGTCGGCCTCGCGGATACCGATGGTGGCGGCGTCGGTCTCATCCACGTCCAGGAGGTCACGAAGAGTGAGGTCCACCTTGCTGTCGGCGGGGGCAGGCACGGCTAGGACCGTGCCGGCGAGGGCAGCCATGGCACCGACATGGCGGCTGGAGAGCGCTGTGGAACCGGCGAGGCTGAAGCTGTAAACGGTCGAGGTGGCGACCAGGCCAGTAACGGCAAGCCGAACGAAGGAAGGAACGTGCATTTTGGATTGTTGATGGAGTGCTGACCGGCAGCTAGCGAATGGTAGGTAGGGATGAAACCCAAAAATGAAAGACTAAAGTAAAAAAAAGGGGGGAAGAAAAGAAAGAATTCGTGCACAGCAGGAAAAGGGAAGGTGAGGCTTGGAAAGAAGAACTTGAAATGATGGAGATGGGAGGAACATCTCTATTGTTATATAGGCCTTGGCTCCATCATGGCTACACGGAAACGGCCGTCCCCAAAGTGGACGTACCCGACCGACCCTCACTCCCCAGCTCGCAGCATCTCGCAGTTCCCCAGGTAGCGTAGGTAGAGCTTGACGACATCACACACACCCACTCTCACACACACCCCCTCACCCCATTTTTCTTTTGCACTCGTTTTAGACCGCTCGCTCGCGTGGCCATTCAGCGGTGTCCTTACAGGGGTGCCCAGAGGCATCCAGCCAATAGCAGGGCCGGATCGGAAGATGCCCCGACACAGGCCCTCCCTCGCAGCTGGGTGCCGCGGACGCCCGCCACACACCACATATCCCTGCCAGGGACGCGGCGGGGCCGTTTCCTGAGGGTCGGGGCCACGATCGACCAGAAGAAGTGCACTGCCTGTCGGCCCCCCTACTTGGGCCTCGCAGTTCTGGAGACATGGAGGTGAGGCAAACGAGTCAGGCAGACGGGCGTTCAAGGACCTGCCAGCCACGCCCGCGGCGGCCGTGGAAGGGGTACTTGAAACCGTCTGGGGGCGCTTCACGGGGGTTTGCGAGCCGCAAACACGATTGGCTGTTGCGTGTTTTTGCTGATTTTCCCTGTCCCGCCGCCAAGCAGAGCTTGACTGCAGAGATCAAGGGGAGGCCAAGCCGTGAATTCTTCCTCGCCCAGCTGGGTGGGTCACCAATGCGGTCTGCCTCGACGCTTGGGCGGCTTCTGGCCATAATTGGATCGCGCACTGCCAGCTCATACTGCCTGCCTGCCTGCCCTGTCTGCCTGCCCAATTGCGCTGTCGGTGGGCGGATGCGTCCCTTGCTCCCAGGAGGGCCTTGCCAGGTGAACCTCTATCGTGAACTTTGTTGGTTGCGACGGGTTCGGGTTGCATCATGCGTGGAGGAGGCTCAAGTGACGCGCGTCGGCGCATGGCGGCCGTGGAAACCGAGATGAACTTTCGCCCACTCCCTGGGCCTTCTTCGCAGCTTTCTTTTGATCGAATGGACGACAGCAGCTGGCTGTGCGACCCGCCAGCCCGGTATCTGTTCGTCCGGTATCAGTGCAGTCAGGCGCTCTCATGGACCACCCTGGCAGCGGCTCCCACGAACCATCCAAAGGCACTACCTACTGAATGCCTGTGCGCCCAGGTGGCCTACTTGTATCGCCAATGCTAATATGATAAGCAGGTAAGCATGATACGCGCCATGGGCATGCGTGCTGCGAGGCTAGGTGGCCGTCCTGGCTGCATTGATGGCCAAACGGCGGGGAAGCCCAGGGCCTAGGCTATCCAGCGCGCAGATCGGTTCGCAAAGCTGCTCACCGTACAAAAGGCCTGGGCCTCGTGCATGACCGCCCACGGCGTACCCAACACCCCCCCATCTACCCGCACCTGCACGCTTTGGGCTGGCGCAGACGCACGACGCAGGGTCCAGGGCGCTCGCTGACTGAGAGGCAGCGCGCTCGCGACAGAAAGAATGTCCGGTCCGACGTCCGAGGTGCTTCGGACGCTGCTGGGTTGGCAGACTGGTGTGACATGGCTTGGCGGTGCCGGCCGGATGGTGCCGCCCTGTGGCTGGCACAAACAAGGTCGAGTGCGCGCGCGTGCCTGCAGAGGGGGTGCTGCTCAGGCTGAAACAATTGCACGACAGACGTGCGGCCACCTGCCTTCCTGGTCGAGGCCGCACCCCAGCGCGCCCCGCCGCAAAACAAGCTTTTTTGACACCCCCGAAAAAAACAGGGACGTGGTCTGCCCACACCCTGACGTGGCAAAAAGTGCTCAAAGGGGCTTCTCGCCCTGGATGGGCCCTGCCAGGCAGGTGGCTTCTATGTTTGTTCCTGACAGTGGGCGGGCGGGATGGCTTGCTCTGGCGAGCTGGCTTCTGGCTGGGGCGCCCTTGCGATGCGCCTGCCGTCGGCTAGACGTGCAGCGCCACAGAGGCCGTCCCCGCTAGTCGTGCGCTGCCAAGACGTTGGTTCAGGTCACCACGGCGATCCCAGGGCGACCTCCACGAGATCTCCGGATCAACCGTGGCATTCCACCGATCACTTGGCAGAAAGTCAACTCTTGGCGGCTTGGCAGCAGCCAGAGCAAGCCGTCAACACGTCAAAAGGCAGACGACAACGCCTCCAACGTCGCGATGCCCAAAATATCGCCCAGAGGAGCCACACCTGCGGGCGCTGCCATTTCTAGGTTTTAAGCTCGTGTTCATGCTCTCTAATTAGATCGATTCGAGGCGGACCAGCCCACCCGGCACCGTCACATCGCTGGTTTCCTCCACTAGCGAGACGGGGCCATGGTTATCGTGCATGCGCTGTCTTGTGTTTATTTTTTTTCTTCTTTTATCGCAATCAAGCTTAAGATGGCGGTCCACAAGGGCCTGGCCGGCGGGGTGTCGTGCAAAAGACGAGCTTACGTATGCGCTTCGATGCGTGAGACGGGACATCAGACGTCCCAACGGTCGAGCAAAGGGGTCTTTGTCTCCCATCTGCAGTCAGGCCGGCTCGACATGCATGCTGGGACGAAGCGAGAAAACGCCCCACTGACGGCTCGCAGCAGGCCGGAGCTCTCGGGTTCCGCGCCAAGGGCTAGGATGTGTCGGCTGTCAAGTGACCTTTCCCAATCTGAAGCACACACCACACCCCCTGTGCACGTGCGAGCCATGTTTGCGTGTTTGGGTCTGGCCAGGCCCAATCGACAGCAGCCGACCTGGAACCCCAACCCCGGCCCCCGCCCACGGCTGAGATTGCCGCATCCAGGCCTTGGCGCCGATGCGCACGGGCCACTAACGACCGTCACCCCAGTTTGCCTGACACAGTGCAAAACATTGCACAAGAAAAGAAGGCGCGACCTCGTTGTGCTGTGTGTGCTGGTGCTGCTGGGAGGTGCAGGCGCGCGCTCCAGGACCCCGTCAGCTACCTGGTCTAGATCGGCCTTCCCTCCCCTCCAATCCTAACCGCCCGCTGGCGCGCGTCGTCCCGTTTCAAGTCTCGGTCCACACATCCCAGCTCGCACACATCGCCGTGGCGACTCGGCGCTGCCAGCCAGCCAGCCATTGCCTCTTTGGCAGGCGGCCCGTGTTCCCCTCTCTCCTGGCCTTCCATGGCCAACGACCACGTGCCAGCCCAGCTGCTGACGCTGGTCGTCACCACGTCGCCCACACCCTCGGCGCCGTCGACAGAGCTGCTGTCCAAGGTCCTCGAGTCCTTCGGCCGCTTCTGCCCCGCCCTCCTGACCTGCCGCGTCGTCGTCGTGCTCGACACCTTCGACCACATCGCCCCGCGCAACCGCCTGAAGCGCGGCCAGGTCACGGAGCAGGGCGCCGAGGTCTACGACCTGTACAAGCGCAGGGTCAAGGAGCTGTTTTTGGCCCAGTACGGCAGCCGCCACCGCGCCACCACCGCCCATGACGGGGCCCATGACGGGGCTGCTGCTGCTACTGGTGCTGCTGGTGCCCAGGCCAGCCCATGCCCCGACCCCACCACCGCGCGCGACCAGGGCGCCCCCGGGCTCGACGCGTGGCCTGTGGCGGGCCTGGTGGAGAGCCGGGGCGAGGCCGAGTTTGGCTACGAGGGACGCAACAACCCGCGCAACAGCGGCGCCGTGTCTCTCTTGATATCGCGCACCACGGACGGGCTCGTCACCTTCGTCGAGCCCGCCGACCGGCTTGGCTTTGGGCTTGCTGTGCGGACGGGGCTCCGGCTGGCCGGTACCAAGTATGTATGGGTACATCAGCACGACTGGACTCTGGTGACCGAGATCCCCATCCAGGACATGCTCGACGTGATGGCGGCATCGGGCGAGTCGCCCGCCGACGATGTGGCAAAGCCAGAGGATCCCACCAGAGATGACGAGGCCGCTTCTGGCGCCCCGCCCATCAAGTACATCTGCCTGCCGTCGGGAAGGCTGTTGTCTTATGCGGTACAGGCCCATGTCACGCGCTACCCAGCCCTCCTCCGCGCAACTGGCCAGCTCAGGCAGTCCTTTTCGCCTTCACGAGCCGCGACCCCAACGTCCTCAGGGTCGGAATCGCCACCGTCAAAGCCTTCCTCCATCCCACTGACTCCGCTGTTTTTCTGGCATGATAAGCCACACATAGCCGAGACGGCGCATTACCTCGCCCGGGTCTTTCCTACCCGACTGGCCATGGGCAGGGGCGACTTTATCGAGGATACAGTTGGGCACCGCGCGCGGGATCAGATGAAGGAGGGAAACTGGGCCAAGTGGGCATGCTGGCTCTACTATCCCGACGACGGCCAACGCCTGTGCGTGCGCCACCTCCAGGGCCGCCACTGGCTGGGCGCTGCTGCCGAGCAAGAGAGAAAGGAGACGTGGATCGCACTCAACATCAAGGGCGGAAGGAAGACGGCACTGAAAAAGAAGAAGAAGAAGACGCAGCAGTCAGAAGACGGCCAAGCGAGGGCAACGCCGGAAACTGAGCCGGCCCACAAGGACGGACTAACGGCTTCACCTGCGGAGACATGACTAAATCTCTTGGGAGACAAATGTACTGGGTGCACCCCGAGTCCTCTCGGCAGCGGCTTCCAGGATAGCGAGACAACTGGAATGGCCGAGAAGTCGGCGATAATGAATCAGATGCACGAAGGAGTCATGTGGTTGCAGCTCGTATAATTCAAGGTCCGGGTGATTTACGGACGGATATCCTATGATTATAACTACTGGCGCCGTCGCCCTCAGCATCGCTCTCGTCTCCGCCGAACCCGAAGGTTCCGTCGCTTATCCTGCTCAGTCGGCTGGGCGAGGGTTCGGGGGTCAAGAAGGGCGATCTTATTGGCGACTTTGCTGGCGACCTGAGGGGCGACCTCAGCGGCGCGCCTCCTCCAAAGACAGACAGATGCCCTGCAGACTGTCTTGCTGCTCTGTTTGCTGCGTCTGTGCGCAGAGACCTTGTTGTTTTTATCGACCGCGTCGTCTTCATTGACGCCGCGCTCCTCCTCGCCGTCAAGGACGACCTGTGAGGAGGCGCGAGCAAGGCCGGCGTCGGCACCGGCAACGGCGTCGGCACCGGCGGCACCGACAGGTTCTGCTGCTCCCCGAGCAGCCCCTCGGAATCCCAGGCCGTCCAGCGCGACGATCTCGTCGTGCGCCTGCTGTTCGGGCCTGCCGCGTCTTCGCCCTCCTCGTCCGTCAGCTGCCCGTCCTGCCCCTCGCGCCATGCCCGGATGCTGAACATGCGCGATATCCAGCTCCATCGCTGCTCCTCCACCGACTCGTACCGGTTCCCGTACTCGTATAGTTCGGCTGGGTTCTCGGCCGTGCCCAGCGGAGGCGGCCCGGGGGGTCCGCCCTGTGCACCTCCCCCAGGATCACCATTCTTTTCGTTGGAAGATCCGATCCCCCTGGTCTTGGGGCGGCCCGCCCACCACATCCAGCGCTTCCGTGGCAATCCCTTGGTCCGGCCAACCCACACACCAAGCCCTACTGGAAGCATCGGGCCCGGCCCGCCTCTCATCCGCTCTTTGCGTCTCTTGAGGAAGAAGAACAAGCCCACCGCGAGGACGAGCAACGAAATTAGGCATGCCAAGATTATAGGTCCAACAGGCAGGTCTGACGACCCTTCAATCATGGCGGACTCGCCATTGCTCGGGCCTGATGTTTGCGGAGAAGCCGAGGTGGTAGATGAAGTTACCGGCGGGACAATGGCCGTCGTCTCTGTCTGCGGACGATCCGTCGAGGGGGATGGCGTCGCAAACGGAGAACTGGCCGGTCTTGTATCGGTGGTTGGCCTCGTATCTGGGGCTGATGTCCTTGCGGATGTGCTGAGTGTGGTGAAAAGCAAGGTCGAGGGCGACGGTACCGGCACCACAATGACGTCGGGCCCGTTCCTCGTCGACGTACTCGACTGCGGGGGCCCCGGGATGGGCGGCGGGGGCACGATTCGTATTGGCGGCTGGCTCGATGGTGTTGGCTGCGGCGGCGGCTGCCTGGCCCGCGAGGTGGCGCCGACCACAAGGCCCGGGGTGAGGGGGTGCGTCTGGAGAGCGGGCAGGTCGACATCGCGCCATCGGATCTGCATGGCAGGACCAACGGTGACCTGCGCCCCCGAAGTTGTGGCCGTCTGCGTCATGCCCCAGATGCCGCCCCGGAAGTCGGTCGTGTCCGAGACGCAGGTGTAGCCGCTATACGGGTATCAGCGCCCATCAGCAAGAGAAAAAAGATCGACGCCGCCAAAATGGAGGTCCAGCGGGCCCCTCCCCAACAAGATGCTGGACAGGGACCGAGAGATGTGAGAGGAGAGGGCCAGTGTACGAACCTCGGGACGCAAAAGGCCACGGTCTCGCCGGCAGTGACGCTCGGGAAGCCCTCCCCAGTCTTCAGCTGCACCGACGTGCACGAAGCGCCAACGGCGAAGCCATCCGGGCATATCGCGGGCGAGTAGTAGTTTATGAAGGCGCGCTCGTCCATGCTATCCTCCCATAGGGGCGGGTCACACGACGGATCCGGGCCGTCGGTGGGCAGCGGCGGGTACTGGGACGGCACCTTGTTAGTGGTGAAGAGCCATGTGCTCGTCTGGCAGCTTGTCGGCGGTGTAAACACCGTCGACAAGGCGGCGAGGGGCGCCGTCGTAGTCATCTCGTCTCCCCCTCCCGTGCGTTTCCTTCCTGTCCACCACCACCACCACTACCACCACCTCCTCCTCGTCCTGTAACGGTCAAGTCGTCGGGCCGATCAGTTCAATGCCCCTCGATCCTCCCACCGTTGCATCGTCGGTTCCTTTTGGTCGTCGTGGTCCCACAAAAACAAAAACAGAAAAAAAGGCCTGCCTGCCGTCAGACCTTGCTGGCGTCTTCGATCAGGAAACCCGCCTGCTTTTGTGGGGATGTGATATCACGGGCGACTATGGCGCGGAGTGGCGTGCGCCTCGAGGCGGGAGGGAGAAAGGAAGAAGAGAAGAAGGAAAGCCTAGGAAGCACAGCAGCCAGGCCGGGGACTGGGGAGGATTAAAGATTTTAAGGTTGGTGCTGTGCCGGTTCCAGCGGCGTGCAACACAACACGATTGACGTGTTTGCTGGCGGTCGATCTGCGGGCGGATCTGACGGTTCGTCCGCCTTTGGGGGACAACCCTTTCTAACGCTCCCTCGTCCCGTCGCTGCGTTCCTATTTCGGGGAGGGCGCCCTCGGCCGCCTTCTCTTGCCCCCCTTCTCCCGCTTCTCTTGTCGGGTGGGTTGGTTGGACAAGGCAGCCGGCCGGCGATGCCTCAGCCCCATGCCCGCGCGCACACGTGCCCCACGGCCGGGCCCCACCCCCTGAGGCCCGCTTGCGATGCACCGCCGCGTCGGACCCCTGTGGCAGATCAAACCTTGGCAGTGCCAGGCAGAAGGGAAGGCTTCCCGCATCGGGTTGAGCCTCTGCTGCGCTCTGACTGGGCGGCTGCTGCCATGCCATGCTGCTGCACCCCAGCATCGCAGCCCAAAAAGCAAAAAAAAAAAAAAAAAAAATCGACCATGCCTGCATATCACGATGATGTCGCTGCCCGCGTCCTGGGTCGGGGGTCTCTTCGCCACGCCCATTCCAGGCCAGGGCCCTCCTCCCTCCAAAGATTGGCCCAAAGCCAACATATCCCCCACCCAACGTATCCCATCTCGGCGGTGCTCCTCTGCGGAGGCGGATTCTCTCCTTGCTTCCTTGCTTCCTTTTTCCCGTTTGGGCCGATCGCCATCGCCTCCCGCCGTTGGAATGGCCCGGGCGACATCGGCCACTAAAGATGGGCACCCAAGAGATGCATTGTCGTCCCATCTTTTTTCGGTCAAGGATTCCGATCCCCCCGCGAGGTGTGGGAAAACAACTGGATAAACAGCGGCCGTCGGTCCTTGTGAGACGAGATACCCTCACGTTGGGCGTTTCAAGCGGTTTGGGTGCACCGCCTTTGTGGTCCTGGCCGCCGTCGCCTGGCGGTGGGGTCGGCCCAGGGCTCTGGCTGTGCACACAGACACATACACAAGAGCTCGCTTATGCGCCCGGCAGACAATACCGAGCGCACGATAACGGGCATGGTAGCGACGGCGGCGGCTGCTCGTGAGAAAACCGGGGGTTTCGTCCTTCTGCGAACCGAACAAGCGCACACGCGCGCGCGCAAAAAAAAAAAAAAAAAAGAAGCGTTTGTGCAATGCATCGGGCGATATGCTTGTGCTTGAAATCCAGGGTTAAACTAGCAGATCCTTTATGCCGCAATCTTCCCGAGGAGTTTGTGCATGGGGGAGGCGGCTGGAGGAGGATCTTCCTTATGCATGCATGCGTCGTCTGGTCTTATCTCGCGACTTTACCCTCTTCTCTTTACCTGTTGCTTCCCAGCCCGCTTTCGGCCGCCAATCTTTTGTGGTTCCGGGTTTCCATTTTTTTTCTCTCCCTTCGCTTCTCCTTCCTTGGACGAAGGGAAATCTCCCGCCGCCAGGACCAGATGACGCATGGCAATGGCATGGCATGGCATTGGCGGATCAGAATCGCCGGGGGCGCCAGGCACAGAGACAGGAACAGGAACAAGAGGCCAAACAAAACAAACAAATCGGGTGCCTTGGTCCGAGGGACGTCGTCTCAGCTCTGCAAGGGGCCCGGGCAAGGCCGAGAGACAGAGGGAGCGAGAGAGAGAACGAGAGATAGCACGTGCGCCTGGGCTTCTTCTTCGCCCCTCCCTCCCCTTTCAAAAAAGCGGCGGGTGCGTCGTACTGGGTCCGGAAGGGCGAGGGTCCGGCGGGCGTTGGGGTGGGTTGGTGGGTGCTTGCATGCTCTGAAGCTCATCGCCTGCAGCGATGCAGGGCGCACAACCAGCCCCTGTCCTGGCTGGACCTTTGACGCCAGGCCTGCTTGCACTAAGTAGGTAGAGCTCCGAGGCCCCCACAGCACACACCCCGCTATTGCGTGCATTCTGTCTTTTGCGTCGCTGTGAATGGTCGGGTCGGTTGAGGACCGCCAGCAGGTAAACATTCACCACGGAGGAGAGCGAGGGGCGCAAGTGAACAAGGGACGGCCCTCCCCGAAATCGGCCTGGCAACCGGCGGGGGGGTTTGTCGTCGAACTGACTAAGGAGGGGAGGGCCTACTGCGGTAGCGAAGCTGAGCCGCCCTGCAGCGCCCCCGGCATCGTCAATGGCATTGAGCGACGCGGGGATGTGCGATGGGGAAAAAGAGGCGACGGGCGTGGGGAGCTTTCGAGATGTCTGCATGCCGCGATTTGCCCGCTCCCACCAGTCTGGTTGGTTTTGGGCCTAGTGTCGCCACCCCGCCGCCCAAGCGAATAAAATAATTAAAAAAAATAAAAATAAGAAAAACTGGCGGGCGCGCGACGGATTTTCGATGCCAGTCCTGGGCGCGGACGTGTGCCCCCCACACCCATACCGGATAAAGTGTCGCATCGACGAGACCCGGGCCTTGGTTTTTCTCGAGTGTGCGCGCGCGCCGTCTGGCTGTTTGCGGGCGCGGCCCCTCCCCTCCATCCCCCCCCCCCCTGGAGGCCTTGCGTTCCATCTGTGCGGGAGCTTGCATGGCGGGGCGCGCGCGCGGCGCGCAAGCAAGCACTTGCTGGTGGGGGAGGGTTGCTTGATTTGATCAGAGGAGATAGATCCAAGGGGGGACTCTGTCGCTGTCGGGGTGCCCCACCCACCCACCCACTCACGCCGGCCCCTCTTTCTTCATCCTGCTGCGAGAGCCTCAATTTCCAGAGCCGCCGCCGCGTCTGAGGAGCCGAGATTGTCCATGTCGGATCGACGGCCTTGACGATAGCTGCATTTTTTTTTGTTCCTGATCGCGAGTGCGTGTGCGTGTGTCTGTTTTTGCTGGCCTCGCGCATTTTGCCGCCCGGTCCTTTTGCTTGTTGACTGACGCTTGCGGTGTTTGCTTTTCATGCCGTCCCTTGATGACAGATTGAACTCCGTGACGCTGGGTTTGATCCTCTCGAATTCGTGCGGGTTGCGAGACGGCCAAAGCCACTCGGCCGGACTGGCCTCTTTTGGAAGGTGCTGCGAGCTTGCGATGGGCGATGCGTCCTGGAGCCGGAGGGAGCCCTTGCTTGATTTTTTTTTCTTTCTTCCTTTCTTTTCTGGCACAGGTATTTCCCGGTTTTCAACAGGGCGGAGGGGCTTGTCGCGGACTGCGCGAGGGGAAGAGGAGCAAGCGCCAGACCCAGAGCTTATGCGATGATGGGAGCTGCCGGGCGCGGGTTACGGGTTGGCTGGTGCCGATTGGTCTCTGCGCCTGCATGGCCTCGGTGCTTTTGCTTGCATCGCGGGGGGGATGAGGCAGAGGCAGAGGCAGAGGCTCGCCTGGCCCGGTCTGGGCTGCTGTACGCGGCCGACTTTGCCGAGGGGCCATGTGCAGCAGATTGGTGGGAGCTGAGCTGGGCTGCTGCGCGCGATGGCACCTTGTGACCACGCAGGCGCCCGAATTGGTTGCCCTTGGCTTATCTTTCTCATTGCTTTTTTCCCCCTTCTTTTTTGTTCTTTTTCTCCTTCCGATGTAGTAATTGGAATCCCTCTTCCCGTGGTATTGGTCTCATATTACTTCAATGATCTTCCCCCCGGGTTTCGCTCCAAGAAAATCCTTTTCGTCTCGTAGTTCAGCGCGCGCCTCCGTCTGATGATACCTAGCTTTGCATGATCACCAACTTGCCGGATCGCCATAACCCCATCTTTTTGCTACTTGGCCCTGGATCGGCAGCCTTGGCGACTGGGGGAGAGGGCAAATCAAAGCCGATAGAAGAGGCAAAAAGAAAAAAAAAGAGAGACAAGGAGAGATAGAGCCATGCCCCTCAAAGTGGTCGTGGTAGGCGCCGGCATCGCAGGCCTCAGCAGCACGCTGGGCCTGCGGCGGGCGGGCCACGACGTGGTCCTGCTCGAGCGGTCGGCGCGCTTCGACAACGAGACGGGCGCGGCCATCCACGTGCCGCCCAACGCGGCGCGCCCGCTGCTGGCGCTGGGCCTCGACGCCGGCCGCGCCCGCCTCGTGCGCTTCCGCCGCAGCGTCTTTGTCGCCGGCCGCACCCTCGAGCCCGTCGCCGGCCGCGGCGGCGGGGTCGAGCACGGCCCCGCCCAGGTCGACGACGTCTACGGCGCGCCCTGGCTCGCCGCGCACCGCGCCGACCTGCACGGGGAGCTGCGGAGGCTCGCGGCTGCGGGGCGCGGCGAGTTTGCGGCGGCGGCAGATGGGGAGGGGGTCGGTGACGGGGGTGGTGCTCGTGGTGATGGTGATGGTGATGGTGGCGGCGGCGAGTGGGGTAGGTTGGATGCTCGGCTGGGTGCGCGCGTGGTCGGCTTTGTGAGTTGGGTTCCAATTCACGTGTGGTCTCTTTTTTTTTTTTTTCCTTTTGCCTCCGTTCCCCGACTATTTCATCTTTGGGCCTCTCGCCGACAACATTCGGACTTTCACACCTCATCCGGGAAGTCAACCCGCGCCCAGTATTATTTTTGGCCCACGACGTGATGCCAGTGGCGACAGCAGGCGTAAAGGAAAGACAGCGGGCGCATCACATGGTTTTCCTCTGATGTTTTGGCTCTGGCGTTGCTAATCTTGGAGGGAGTGGCGGCGCCGGCTCGCCGCACAAGAACCACGATGACGCCTCGGTGACGCTGGCCGACGGCGACGTCGTGGCCGGGGATCTCGTCGTCGCGGCCGACGGGGTCCACTCGCGGGCGGCGGCCGTCGTCAACGGTGACGGCGACGACGACGGCCCGCTGCCGGCGGGCGAGTACAACTTTTGCTACCGCTTCCTTGTCCCCGCCGCCGACCTCGAGGCGGACCCGGACACGCGCGCCTTTGCCGGCGAGCACACGCACGGCGCCGTCACCCACTTTATCGACGACTCGCGCAGGGTCGTCTCGTATACCTGCCGCAAGTGAGTCCCTGCCCCCGCCCTCCCTGCGTGGCTTCTATATACGTCACTTTTCCCTCCCCCCCTTCCCCTGCCGCTGGCCAGAGCTGAAAACCAAGGCACGTCAACAGCCACGAGGTTTACAACTTCGTCGCCCTGTTTCACCGCAGCAATCTGTCGCCGCAGCAGAAAGAAGGTTGGCAGGCCCTCCCCGACCACGTCCCCGTCCTCCATGGGCAAACCCTCGAGGGCGTCTGGCGAGCTAACAGAGCACACCCCGCGTCAACCAACGCCCCCCCTCCCGTTCTTCCACCAGACTGGCTTGCTACCGTCGACAAGGACAAGGTCATTGAGACCTTTGCCGGCTTCCATCCGAGCCTGCTGAAAGCATTCGCGTGAGCCCTTCCTCCGCCTGTGCTGGACCAACAATATCCCCGGCCTCGGCCGATACGAAAGCTTGGCGCTGAAACGAGCCGGACGCGCAAACAGCAAGGCCACCGAGTTCAAGCAGTGGCCGCTGCTGTACCGCAAGCCCCTCAGGTCCTGGACCAAGGGCGCCATGGTGCTGGTCGGCGACGCGGCACACCCCATGCTTCCCTGTATGTTTGAGACGAGACCCGGCCAGACGGCAGGCCCGAGATGCATCCACCGCTGACGTGCCCTTCTTTCCTTCTTTCCTTCTTTCTTGTTTACAGTCCAGGGCCAGGGAGGCGCCCAGTCCATCGAGGACGGCGTCGCGCTCGGCATCGCCCTGAGCGGCGCCACGCGCGACAACCTCGCCGCCCGCCTCGCCGCCTTCGAGGCCGCCCGCCACGGCAGGGCCAGCGCGCTCCAGGTGCTCAGCAACGCCGGCCAGGACGAGGCGCACAAGGTGGTCGAGGAGGCCAAGCGCTACATTCCGGCGCACGAGGTCCCTAGTACGTCTACCCTGGGCTTCGTTCTTTTCTTCTTCTTCTTCTTTTTGTTTTCTTCCTTTTCGCTGCTGGTGGCCGTGCCGCGCTAATCTGGTGGGCTTCCACAGCGAACCTGGCCGAGGCAATGGCCTTCAACTTTGGCTACGACGTGGTTGGGGACATGGTCGACAGGATGCGCGCGGTTGAGCCCGGGTTTTCCGCCGTGCCTGGCTTCTTTGTCAAGCCGCTTGCAACGTTGCGCAAGCCCGAGGTCTGTGCCTCAGGCTGATGACGGCCTCTTGATTTGATGGCTGGTGGGTATCGTTGACCACCGCATTGGGCACTACAATAATTGTTATGGTTGGCATTGCAAAAATGCAGTAGACGGTGCAATCTAACCGAGACAATGTGTATTGGCCGTTTCTGCACGAAAAGACGAACAGGGGTCTCTGAGCTAGAGATGCCTGATTAAAAGCGTCGTTGCAAAATACCTCGCCAGGGGCAGCAGTCACTGCCAATTGAATTGCCCTGGTCGTTTCCACTGTTGTATCATCGGCAGCTGAAAGTGACTGCTTGGCTGTCAAGACTTGATTGACAAATCGAGCGACAAAGACACGAGACCGACCACTCGGGCTTTTTCCGAGTGAACGAAAGCGAAAAAGGTCGGTGCACAAAACCCATGAAACCGCCAGCCAAACAAGCAAAAAAGACGAGCGTTGGGATGATCGAACCCAGGATCGAACTGAGGACCTTGAGCGAAAGTATCCAAGAACGAATCTTGAAACTGTTAAGCTCACGTGATAACCGACTACACCATTCGACCGCTTGTGCTCGTTGGCCTGTGGAGGTGTTCGGCTGTGCCATGAGGGCATCCCGCGCGTGTGCCCTGCCCTACCCAGGGGTTGGCAGCTGGACAAGGAACCGGTAGCGCGAGCCCCGCCGCGGGCCTTGTCCAGATGGGGCCGAGGGGGTGCCGAGAAAAGGGGTCCAATGGGGCAAAAAAACCTCCAACTCTCTCGACTGACTCGGACTTCATGCTTGCAGGCCGGATCTTTTCTCCTGCAGACATGGCCATGGAAAAACAGTGTTGAACAGCCAGCGATGGATCCGTCATGGGAGCGGTTCCTGACTATGCGCTGAGCAGAGAGGAATCCATCGTCAAAAAAGAGGCGGTGGGACACGCCCACCTGCCCCTGTGATGCCCCTTCTCCCGGCCTGGACGATCCGCCAGATCATAGGCCCCAATATGACAAGCATCTATTTTTATGACCTCGTGTTTTTTTTCCTCCGTATTCTCTTTCCTC
>PYSQ01000134.1:4763-71030 GCA_003049435.1 Nakataea oryzae | reverse complement strand
CGGCTGGCGTATGCGCATCTTTCCCAGAAGCACTCGCACCCGTTGTCTGCTGCTTTGACGCCGCCGCCAGTCCCCAGTCGCGTTCGGTCACCGGTCTGTATCGTCTGGTCTCATCTATCCTGCCTGTACCGGGGCTGGTTCATGGCAGAGCTTTTGGGACCAACGCCGCAGTGTGAGGACAGCCGGCATGAATACGCTCGCTGACATTATTACATGTGAAACCTTAACGCACTGCTGCTGCCCAGGCCGACTATAGGTGGATCTCCTGACTTGTCGTTTCCCCTGGCTGGTCTCCCGTCCGGACAAGACCAGGGTCCAGGGCGCAAGCGGGGACCGATCGCATCACCGAGGGGCGCTCGCCTCATCCCCTGCCGAGCTGGGTCACCCTGGATACCGCGGGAATTTTACTGGCCCAAAGGGAACCCCAGGGCGGATCAACCAGCTTGAAATAGCCGTCCCCTCAACCTCAAACAAGGAATGTCAGTGGAAGCGACGGCCGGCCGACGGTGTGCTGCACGGGCTGTCCGTTTGCCACATGCTGTCGTGTTGCTGTCGTGTTGCTGACGGCACGGGGCTTCTGGAAGAATTTCGATCTGCGTGTGCTGTGCGGCCTGCCTGACGAGATGATGTCGCTAAAGTTTTCCCGCCCCTCCTCGCGCCCAACTCTAGGTAATTGCCTGGCACTGAGCTGCAGCTCGAGGCATACTGCTCAAGCCGCCCGTCGGCTTCCTCTCAAGGCGCGTGCGGGATGTCGGCGGCAGAGCGGCAGCCTGTCTCGCCATTATCTCCCTTTGTGCTGCCGAACTATGGACGGGACGGGAGGGTGTATCAGCCGAGGAGGAGCAAGGCAGACACAGACAACCGCCCGGCACCCTTCGAGGCAGACCTGAAATTGCATTATGAAAGGCGTCTAGAACCCGGCCTTTCGCATGCAAGAAGAGGGATGCCTTTTCTCCCATGCTCCGTCTGGACTCGTCTGGCGGCGTTCTGCGAATATTGCTCTCATTTGATGAAGCAGGCGTTGGGGCATCACCATTGGCCCACGTCTTCTCTGCAGCTGATTGCTGGTTGAAACGCGGCCACACCCCCGCTGGATTGCTGTTCCTGCTAATCTTACGAACGCCCTCAGATCCGCGTCGTTAGCGATTACGGAAGCCCTGTTGCCCGCAGCGTAGCGCAGCAGCGGGTGGGCTGGGCATTGAGCTCAGGGCAACGGTTGTAACCCTGCGCTAGATCGAACCGCGACAGGCAGTCCGTTCGGGCATCCCGCGCAACCCGCAGGCATGCTCAGGGTTGCCAACCGTTCCATGTCCCTGCGCGGTGGGAGCACCGCCAAAGGCGGTAACGGCAATGGCGCTGGTACTGGCGCGGCCGCTGCGGGCACACCTGGCGCTCGACAGGGCCCCGGGCCAGCCAGGGCGGACATCCATGCAGGACACCACCGCTCCTCCACGCACGGCCCTGTCGCCCCCCTTGCCCCCCTCCCCGCCGCTGGGCCCGCCTTGCAGTCGGGCGCTTCCCTGCAACGGCAGACCAAGGCGAATCTTGTTGAAAATGCGAACACCCCCACTGCTTCCTTCCCTGATGGCCGTGGTGCCTACCTGACCCGTCCACTCCCTATCCCTCCCCCCAGAGCCAACCTTCCAGTCATGGCACCACGACCGAGCACATCTGGCGGCCTCAAGGCGCCGCCCAGCTTCGACAGCATGAATGACCGGAGGATATCGAGGGACGACATGTTCCTCAGCGTTACTGGATCGATGTCGATGGAAAACAAGAGGATCTCTAGAGACGACATGTTTGTGGGCACGAGAAAACAGCCCGGCTGGAAAAGGCCGGCGCTGTCGGTAATGCCCCGTGTTGGGCCGGTGCCCTCCTCAGAGACGAGCCCGGCCCGGCCATCACCAGCGACGATAGCGATCGGCTCCGTGCCTCCCGAGTTTCAACGGCGAGGAACCGTCGAATCCCAGACGTCGGGCGATATCCCCATCGGCATGGCCATTGGGAGCCCGACCCACATCCCATCCGGGTTTTCCTCGACTTGGCTTCCTCAGCAACAACCGCCGGCACCAGAGCCGGTCCTGAGGCTGGAGCCCCTGGAGCCCCTGCAGCAGCCGCCAGCCGAGCCTGCCACCTTGAAACGCACCAAGACTGGGAGACGGAGGCTCTTTAGTCTATTTAGCAAGAAGAGCACGCCCGACGACGTCAAGGCTCTGAAAGCTCCTGAACCCCCTACTGTGGACCTCTCCAGATCGATGTACGCGGCGACAGCAGAATCGACTGCCTCGAAGGGCTCCCTCTCTAACAGCACCGCATCGGCCGGCAACAGAAGTTATGCTCAGCAGTATGACAGGCCGCCAGGCATCTCCCGGACCAGAACGGAGCCGTTCGGTCAAAACGCCGTAGACCCCCAGTCAAGAATGCCGCAAAGGAACAGACCCTATGAGCCGGACTGGCGCCGACGTCAGAAGGAGATGGGAGTCTCTGGGCCGATGAACTTGAACACCGGGTCAGGTGCCTCGTCGACATCTGCCGGCACAGCCCGGTTCCTGGACGTGGAGATCCCCAGCATCAAGATGGAGCGCTACAGCGTCATGTTTGGGGGCCTCCTAGATGCTAAGCGCGACTCGGCTCTTCTCAACAGGCGGCAAGCTGCTATCGAAAAGCTGCACGCCATCAGCGACAGGGTGATGAACGAGCAAGGTGTGAGAGAGACGGCGGCCACGTATGCGCGACGGGCGACATCACCACAAACGGTCATGGAGTCGCCCACAGTTCCATCACCAGCATTTGCCATGTTTCCGACACCGCCAAAACCGCAGCCTGGGGATCGCTTGGTTGCTGCTTCAAGAATGCGATCCAACACATCTCCCGCAAACTTACCCTCTCCCATGCAGTCTACTTTTGGCAGTGACTCACTGCCGCGCGACCCCGCCGCCGCTACACCAGCGACCCGGAGCAAAGCCGCTCCTCAGAAGGTTCTGTACTTTGAACAGAACCAGTCAAGTCTGATTCTCGACTCTCCGACCAGCTCGGATGAAGAGGATGGAAACTTCTCTCCGAGACCTATCGTACAGTCTCAGCATCTGAAACCCAAAATCGCCGAGCCGCAATGGCAGATGATTACGCCGCCGGTGTCGGCAGCGCCTTCGAGCAAGTCATCGTTGAGCAGCAGCAGCAGCAGCAGTGGTGGCGCCGCCGCGATAAAGCGGTCGCCGTCTGACGCTTCATCAGTGCAGACAAACATCACTAAGCCGTCGCTCGAGATTGAGGAGTCGGACTCGGCCCTCAAGGCCGCGGTGGAGATCTCCATCGCGCGGCAGATCAGCGTCTCGCGCCAGCAGAGAAATCTTCTGCTGCCTCTGCACACGGGGCCAGGCTCCATACGCAAGGGAGCCGGAGGCGCTTCTCTGAGAAGCGTGAGCCCTCGAGAGGACAGCCCCGGCAGCGCTTCGACCAGCCCGGTGAAGCTGGGGAAGAACGAACGCCTGGTTGAGTCTGTTGCGTCCACCCCGACGCTCATACACCCCCCTCAGACCCTTGACTCCCACCACCTCGACTACCGGAAGAGCTCGCGAGTGGTCCTCGAGGCGGCGTAACGACATCCTGGCGCTTTATCCGATCTTTTACCCCTCTCTTTTGTCACCAACCTGCATCTTACAAGGTCCATCCATGCCTTCGCTTATTCTTTTTTCTTTTCACACCTCATCCTTGGAGCGAAAACATAAATCGGAACTTCTTTCTACTACTTTTCTTCCGCTGGATAAGACACCCCAGCGGCCTTTTGGTCACGAGACTAAAAAGTATACTAATATGGTACACGCCGACGCCCGTTTCGAATCAAAAGCCTAGAAGCTGGGCCTTGGCGGAGCTTGTGGATTCTGCTGGGACCTTTTATTCTGCCCTCTCTTGTACTCTTTTTCCCTCTGAGATCTATTTTGGGTTTCTCTGTGCGTGCTTTGCCTTGTGCATGCCGCGTTGTTTCCTTTTCTTCGTTTTGGGTGGAGCGTTTGGTAGTTTGGGGTCTCTACAAGCCTTGACGGCCTGGTGGTTTTTTTTCGATCTTTTTTGCTCGTCTTTCACCTGGATCGAATTTTTATTTTGTTTGTTTAGATACCACTTACTGTTTTTATGCTCAGGTACAGCCGGACAATGACGCAGGCAGTATAGACCATGGAAGAAACGAAGATTTGCGCATAGATTGCAATGTATCGGACGCTTACTCCTCCTACATGCGCCACGTTTTATCCGACAATTAAAATCAGACGGGGCTGCATACCACTGCTCCGCCTGAAGCAAGTCAAGGACCTGCGTCAGGTGGGAAGGCCGCTGTTTTTTTTTCTCTCTTCCTGAACATGGGATCCTACTCCACAGGGTCCTCCCCCACAGCTTTTGCCGAATTCTTGGCCCCGATGCTAAGATAAACCTACCCAATGCTGGGCGGTACGACGTCATCCAGTCACGACACGCCTCGGCTTGCTAGCCCAAAGGATCGCCGCCTCCCCATGGTGCCCCAAGCGCATAGATCGGCCTGGCCATCACAAGGTTCCATTGCGCCGGGGCCTGGTTGTCCTAGGCGAGAAGGGGATGAACACCACGGGCGCAGACAGGTCGGGGTAGGCTGGGTATGGTATTTCATGCGCCGTCTTGCATGGGCAGGTCCAGCAGCGATAAAACAAGCACGAAAAACACAAAGTTCCGCGTTATATAGAAAAAAAAAGGTCCGATGGACGAGCAGAGGCAAAAATAAAAGGATAAAGAAGCAAATACGAGATCCAAGTTGTATCATCCTCCAAGGAGCGCCACGGAAGAAGGGGAGCGATTATTACCCCGACGAAAAAAAGAAACGCCTTGATATCAAACGTAGCCGTGCAGCAGCGACAGGCTGCATATTTCAGCGGCCACGACAAACCAACTAACCAAATTGCCGATTCTACATGAGGATACAGCACGAGTTCTGCTTCTTTGCTTGTGCTGCAGTAGTTGTGTTGAATCAGCGGCAGGTCTTCACTCAAAAGGCAGCCCTCAGATGCCTAGGCGGAGAAATAACAAGGCAGAGGGGTGTGCATACTGTAGAACATCTTGCTCTGGGCGCTCAGGCCGTCGCTCTTGGCGACGAGGTCGTCGATCTTCTCGCCGCGCTGGAGGACCGACTCGATGGTCTTGTGCAGCACAATCTTGGTCTCGTCGAGCTCCTTCTGGATCTTGAGGATGCTGTCGGCCTCGTGGGGATCCTGGTACTTGATAATGTACTCCTTGAGCTCCGGGAAGGGCAGGGTGACGTCACCAGTCGCCCAGGAGGAGCGCGGGTGCTTGGTCAGGAACTCGTCGACGACCTTGGACAGCAGCTGGTGTGCCACCAGCGCCGGGTAGGCGTGGTCCGAGATGATGATGCCGCAGACGCCCTCTGTGCGGCCGTAGGCGTGGAAGGTGTACTCTGTGAGGTAGAGGGAGGTGATCCCGGTCAGTTTTCTCTTCTCTTTGCTCCACGCTCCTGCCTCTCGCTCCCCGTCCAGGTGGACCATAGAAGCCACCCACCATTCTCCTCGACGTCTTGCCGTTGTCCGGGCTGCCTCGCATTTTTCCCCTGGTCAGCAACAAGCTTTCGCCAAGCTACATTGTGTTGGTAGGTAACTTTTGACCAACCTTGGTCCGCTCAGCAACCGTCTTGGATGTGAAGGTCATGAACTCAGCATAGCTAGAGAGAGGCGGCCGAGAGTCAGCGGTGTTCGTGCGGCAAGCGATGTTGACCAGGTCCGACCACACGATCTTTCCACCGCTATTTCTACCCCTCGTCATCTCCTCCCAGAGGGCGCTGGGATCGGCTCCGATGCGACACAGCGGGCGGAAGCGGCGGCGGCGGCGGCGGCGCGGGGTTGTGAGAGGACAGAGACGTACTTGGCGCGGGTAAAGCGCGAGTAGGAGCTCAGCTCCTTCTCGGCGACAATCTCATGTGCGGGCTTGGCCTCGTTGCGGAAGATCTAGAATGCACGGCAACGTCGTCGGCGCGCGTACGTTAGCCATGGCGTCCCGCCCCCGTGCATGTTCCAGGCGCTTTTCCGCCTCCAAGCCTGCGAGGCTCAAGGGCCCCCACTCGTGCGTGGGGGACTCGTGATTTCGGCGGGCATCAAACGTACTCCGATGTAGTGCAGCTTCATCGTGGCGAAAGGATCGGGGTGGGCTGGGAGAGGATAGGGGCGGGCTGCTTGGCTGGGGCTCGCTCGACCGCTTTTCGTCGTTTGGCTATGTGCGGGGGCCTCGGTCGGTCGGTCGGTGGCCTTTGACGGGGGCAAAGGGGTCTCGATGCAGAGCTGAAGGGCGGGAGAATGTCTGGTGGGCTTCTAGGCCGAATGCTGGCTGCCTGGTGGTGAGGGCGAAGTCGGTGCAGGCGGCTGGCTGAAGATCAATGGCTTCCTTGTTCCGACTTGGGCTGCGGGCGGTCGGTGGCTTGCAGCCACCCGACCATTGAAGCTGCAGTGCGTGCGTGACATGGATGGATGCCCCGAATGGGGCGCCCTGCCCCACCATCAAATCGCGGGCGACCGCTCCATGGCCGATGGCTCACTCTGACCTTGGCCGCTGTCGCTGGTGGTGCTTCAGCACTGCTGACCACTATTCGCTCGCTATTCTCCGGTGTGACTCTTTTCATAGCGTGGGCCTTACGGCGGTACGCTTTGACCAGCCTCGCTCAACTCAACCTGTGTTTGATGAGTGCGATTTCTGGGCCCGAGGTTCATACATGTTATATTGTGCTCCTGCCTCTCAGACTGTCTCTGTAATTCGGCAGAGTCTTCCTTCGTGCTTCTCGATGCACTATCTCAACGCTGGTCCTTGCGCACCCGGGAATTAACAAATGTCAGCCAAGGTTGCTGGCGAGTCCATCGCCCAATGGCGGGCCCAGGTCACGGCCATGAAGGCGGCCATCGCAGCCCTGGACTTGCCACCCAGGAGCGGCCACGGGGACGACGACTTTGACGACGACGACTTTGGCTCGTCGACAAGCCCGGCGAGCTCAGGCCACGACGTCTGGGATTTCATTTCTGACGACGAGTTGGATGAGATTGACTTTGACGATGAAGTCGGCTATGGCGGCGATGCTTCCGACTCTCCATACGGCGTACACTGGCTGTCCTCACGGTGCGACCAGGCCGCTTCGAGAAAAGGCGGTCTCTCCGCAGATTCGTTGCAGGACCAGGTCCTAGTGCTACTGAGGTCTAGTCGATCCGAAGAAGAGCTGCAGGGTGCCCTCACGGACCTGCTCGGCTTTGACGACCTGGACTTTGTCATCGACCTCATCTCCAACCGCCAGGCTGTCCTCGCTGGGAATACGCCCGAGCCTGATGGTGTTGTCGTGGGACCAGGGGGCTCGCGGCTGCTTAACAGGACGCAGAGGGAAGAGGCTCTCCGGCGGCAGGACTTCAGACACAAAAATGCCACCTTGGCGGCCGCTGGCTTCAAGGAGCCCCAGTACCCGCACGTATACCGTGCGTTCAACCCTGGAAACTCCCTAAGCCACGCCGGAAAGCGATATGCCCTGCCCATGGGCAGCCAACGGCTTGAGTTCCCCAAATACGAGGAGTATTTCATCCCAGCGGGCAAGCCCGGTGGTCTCTGGCCCGGACAGACCCTAGTCCCGATTGCAGAGATGGATGGTCTCTGCCAGAGGACGTTCCGGGGCTACAAGACACTCAACCGCATGCAGAGTCTGGTCTACCCCATCGCCTACAAGACCAGCGAGAACATGCTCGTCTGCGCCCCCACCGGTGCAGGAAAGACGGACGCTGCGATGCTCACCATCCTACACACCATCAGCCAGTACGTCACGCCGAACCCCCTGGAGAACACGACGGCCACCGACTTCGCCGTCCAGGCCGAGGATTTCAAAATCGTCTATGTGGCACCCATGAAGGCACTGGCGGCCGAAATCACAGAAAAGATGGGCAAGCGGCTCGCCTGGCTTGGCATCCGCTGCCGCGAGTACACGGGAGACATGCACCTCACCAAGGCCGAGATCGTGCAGACGCAGATAATCGTCACCACGCCCGAAAAGTGGGATGTGGTGACGCGCAAGGGCACCGGCGATACCGAGCTTGTGCAAAAGGTGCGCCTGCTCATCATTGACGAGGTGCACATGCTCCATGACGAGCGTGGTGCCGTGCTCGAGTCGCTGGTGGCCAGGACGGAGCGCCAGGTCGAGAGCACTCAGTCCATGATCCGCATCGTCGGGCTTAGCGCCACGCTGCCCAACTTTATCGATGTTGCCGATTTCCTCAAGGTGAACCGCTACCAGGGGCTCTTCTACTTTGATGCTTCCTTCCGCCCTGTGCCGCTGGAGCAGCACTTTATTGGAGTCAAGGGGAAGGCCGGGTCGAAGCAGTCGAGGGAGAACCTGGACGAGGTTGCCTTCGACAAGGTCAGGGAAATGCTTCAAAAGGACCACCAGGTCATGGTGTTTGTGCATTCCCGCCGAGACACAATGCAGACCGCCAAGATGCTGTACGAGAAGGCGGTCGACCAGGTCTGTGTCGACCTTTTCGACCCAAGCAACCACCCCAAGTACGAAAACGCGGTACGGGACATGAAGAGCTGCAAGGCGAAGGAGCTGCGGGATCTGCTCCCCAAGGGCCTCGGCATCCACCACGCCGGCATGTCACGGTCGGATCGGAATCTCATGGAACGTCTGTTTGGGGAGGGCGTCATCAGGGTGCTCTGCTGTACCGCGACCCTCGCTTGGGGTGTCAACTTGCCGGCCGCGGCCGTCGTGATCAAGGGCACCCAGGTCTACAGCGCGCAGGAAGGAAAGTTTGTCGACCTGGGCATCCTCGATGTCCTCCAGATTTTTGGTCGTGCCGGTCGCCCGCAGTTCGAAGACACGGGAATCGGCATGATCTGCACCACGGCCGACAAGCTGCCGCATTACCTCACCGCTGTCACGGACCAGCTGCCTATCGAATCGAGGTTTTCGTCGAAGCTGGTCGACAATCTCAACGCCGAGATCTCACTGGGGACTGTTACGTCTATAGCAGAGGCAGTGCAGTGGATCGGCTACTCGTACCTCTTTGTGCGAATGCGCAAGAACCCCATGGCCTATGGGATTGGCTGGGCCGAGTTTGAGCAAGATCCCGAGCTCGTGCAGAGGCGGCGGGACCTGGCGATCCAGGCGGCCAGGACGCTGCAACAGAACCAGATGGTCATATTCAACGAGACGACCGAGGAGCTTCGTAGCAAGGACATCGGGCGCATCGCCAGCCAGTTCTACATCCTCCACTCGAGCATCCAGATCTTCAACAAGATGATGGCACCCTATGCAACCGAGGCCGACATCCTGAAGATGATCTCGATGAGCGGCGAGTTTGACAACATCCAGTCGCGGGACAGCGAGGCCAACGAGCTCACGCGCATGCGAAACGAGCGCCGCGTCGTGCCGTGTGATGTGGGCGAGGGCATCGACACTCCTCAGGCCAAGACGAACATCCTCCTGCAGGCCTACATCTCCAAGGCGCAGCCCGAGGACTTTGCCCTGACCAACGACCTGAACTACGTGGCCCAGCAGGCCGGGCGTATCTGTCGGGCGCTCTTCATGATTGCGCTGAACCGACGGTGGGGCCATCAGTGCGCGGTGCTGCTCACGCTGGCAAAGTCCATCGAGAAGCGCGTGTGGCCGTTTCAGCACCCGCTACACCAGTTCGACCTCCCCAAGCCCATCTTGAACCAGCTCGACGCCAAGGAGCAGCTGACGATCGGCAACCTGCGCGACATGGAACCGGCCGAGATTGGGGGCCTCGTCCACAACCACGGCGCGGGCACCAAGGTGGCCACCCTGATCAGTCACTTCCCCACCATCAGTGTCGAGGCCGAGATCGCGCCCCTGAACCGCGACGTCCTGCGCATCAAGCTTTATCTCTACCCAGACTTCCGCTGGAGTGACCGCATCCACGGCACTTCCGAGTCCTACTACGTCTGGGTCGAGAACTCGGAGACGTCGCAGATTTACCATCACGAGTTCTTCATCCTCAGCCGCCGCAAGCTGCACGACGACCACGAGCTCAACTTCACCATACCCCTCGCGGACCCGCTACCGACCCAGATCTACGTGCGTGCCGTCTCGGACCGCTGGCTCGGCGCAGAGACGGTGACTCCCGTGTCCTTCCAGCACCTCATCCGCCCCGACACCGAGAGCGTCTACACGGACCTGCTGGACCTGCAGCCGCTTCCCATCACGGCCCTCAAGAACCCGGCTCTGGAGGAGGTCTACGCCCAGCGCTTCCAATACTTCAACCCCATGCAGACCCAGATCTTCCACACCTTGTACCACACCCCGGCCAATGTGCTGCTGGGCTCGCCTACGGGCAGCGGCAAGACCGTGGCGGCCGAGCTGGCAATGTGGTGGGCCTTCCGCGAGCGCCCGGGCTCCAAGGTCGTCTACATCGCGCCCATGAAGGCGCTGGTGCGCGAGCGTGTCAAGGACTGGGGCGGCCGCCTGGCGCGCCCCATGGGCCTGAAGCTCGTCGAGCTGACGGGTGACAACACGCCCGACACGCGCACCATCAAGGACGCCGATGTCATCATCACCACGCCCGAGAAGTGGGACGGTATCTCGCGTAGCTGGCAGACGAGGGGCTACGTCCGGCAGGTCAGCCTTGTCATCATCGACGAGATCCATCTGCTGGCGGGCGACCGAGGGCCCATTCTCGAGATCATTGTGTCGCGCATGAACTACATCGCCGCCTCCACCAAGAACTCGGTGCGGCTGCTGGGCATGTCGACGGCCTGCGCCAACGCCACGGACCTGGGCAACTGGCTTGGCGTCAAGGAGGGCCTCTTCAACTTCCGCCACTCGGTCCGTCCCGTGCCGCTCGAGCTCTACATCGACGGCTTCCCCGAGGTCCGCGGCTTCTGCCCGCTGATGCAGTCCATGAACCGCCCGACCTTCCTGGCCGTCAAGAACCACAGCCCGGACAAGCCCGTAATCGTGTTTGTGCCGTCTCGCCGGCAGACCCGTCTGACGGCAAAGGACCTCATCAACCTGTGCGGCATGGAGGACAACCCCCGGCGCTTCCTCAACATGGACGAGGATGACCTGCAGCTCAACTTGACGCGGGTCAAGGACGAGGCGCTCAAGGAGGCCGTCAGTTTCGGCATCGGCTTGCACCACGCCGGCCTGGTCGAGTCGGACCGGCAGCTGGCCGAGGAGCTCTTCCTCAACAACAAGATCCAGATCCTCGTGGCCACGAGCACGCTGGCCTGGGGCGTCAACCTGCCGGCGCACCTCGTCGTCGTCAAGGGCACGCAGTTCTACGACGCCAAGATCGAGGGCTACCGCGACATGGACCTGACCGACGTGCTGCAGATGCTCGGCCGGGCGGGGCGGCCGCAGTTTGACAACTCGGGCGTGGCCCGCATCTTCACGCAGGACTCCAAGAAGGACTTCTACAAGCACTTCCTGCACACGGGCTTTCCCGTCGAGAGCTCGCTGCACACGGTGCTGGACAACCACCTGGGCGCCGAGGTGTCGGCCGAGACAATTGTGACCAAGCAGGACGCACTCGACTACCTGACGTGGACCTTCTTCTTCCGCCGGCTGCACAAGAATCCATCCTACTACGGGCTCGAGATTGCGGCCGACGAGCAGACCAGCATAGCGGCGCAGGAGGCGGCCAACGACTTTATGATATCTATGGTGGACAAGTCGCTCGCCGAGCTGGCCGAGTCGCAGTGCGTCGAAGTGTACCCCAACGGCGACGTCGACCCGACGCCGCTGGGCAAGATCATGAGCTACTACTACCTCTCGCACAAGACCATTCGCCACCTCGCCCGTCATGCCCGCGCCGGCGCCAGCTTTGCCGACGCACTGTCGTGGATGTGCCGCGCGACCGAGTACGACGAGCTGCCTGTGCGGCACAACGAAGACCTCATCAACGCCGAGCTTTCGCGCGCGCTCCCGCTGCCGGCCGACGACGCTTCCTTTGGCGGGCTGCCCCTCTGGGACCCGCACGTCAAGGCCTTCCTGCTGCTGCAGGCGCACATGTCTCGGATCGGGCTGCCCATAACTGATTACGTGGGCGACCAGACAAGCGTCCTCGACCAGTCTATCCGTATCATCCAGGCTTCCATCGACGTGCTCACGGAGCTCGGGCACCTGTCGAGCTGCCTTGAGATGATCAAGCTGCTGCAGTGCGTCAAGTCGGCGCGCTGGCCAACAGACCCGCCGCTGTCGATCCTGCCCGGCCTCGGCCCAGAGGCCTTGAATAGCAACAGCAACAAGAAGGGCAAGGGGAAGAACGCGGATGGCGGCCACGCTGAAACCACGCTTACAAGTCTGACCGCCATGGCGAGCGGGCAGTGGAGCAAGCTGGCCAGGGACCTGTCCGTTCCGCAAGCACAGCAAGCTAGGTTCCTGCGGGCCGTTTCTGTGCTCCCCAACGTCGGCGTGTCCGTGGAGGACGTCAAGGCCGGGTCGCTGACGGTGACGCTGAAGCGACTCAACGCCGTGGTCGAGCGCGAGTGCAGGATCTTCGCGCCCAAGTACCCCAAGCCGCAGACCGAGGGTTGGTTCGTGGTGGTAGGTGACATAGCCGCCGATGAGATCGTGGCCGTCAAGCGAGTCGGCTGGTTCTCGCAATCGTCATCGGGAGGAAAAGGTAACAACGGGGGAGGTGGCGGCGTCCAGCCTGGGGCGAAGCCAGTCGCGAGAGCAGTCATTAAGCTTCCGGAGCCGGATCCGTCCAGCGAGGCTGGGAGGAATGGCAGGAAGCTGGATGTGTTGGTTGTCAGCGACGCATACGTCGGCATGGAATACCGCACCACTGGGGTCCAGGTCCCAGGCCTCCCCCTCGCGGATGATGACGTGCGCAAGTCGAAGGAGATGAAGTAGTTATATGTATATACAGGTAACCATCAAGGAGTGCGCGAGGTTAAGGGAAAAGAGGCAATGATATGAATGAATGAAAACAGGTATAGAAATTGTGCCACATAAACCCCAGATAAAAAGGTCTCTAAGACGAAGACGAACATGGCATGGAACTTGACATATCGACATGGAAAGAGACATGCGTATTTTCGTGCGGCGAGGAGCAGTTATGATATTGGCGTGAGACCTACCAAGACTTGTGATTGGCGGGAGACCTGCCCACACAGGCGTAGATGGGCGATGGCATCGGCGTCAGGCTCCAGGGCCAAGGTACTTCTCCAGGTCGATGTTGCCATAAAGCTGCTGGCGCAGTCGCTCCATCTTCTTCTTGTCCTCATCGGCCTTCTTGCGCACCTTGGCGGCGTCGAGCGGCTTTGCCTTCCTCCTGGCGTCAGCGGCAGCCGCTCCCCCTCCCTTGCTTGCAGCCGCGCGAGGATCTTGGGCGCCAACGCCCAGCCTGTCCTCGCGCTGCTTGGGTTTGAGCGGGAACGCGATACCCTGCGACTCGGCGCCCAGCCCTTTGCGCGAGTCCGGGTCCCAGCCGTACGACTGAAGATACGCCAGCCCCATCCTGGAGCGGTCCAGCGCCGACGGCGGGTGCGAGTGGGCGAGGCTCACTTGGTGGGCCAGTGATGCCTCGTGCCTCTGGCGGGGAGTGAGGGTGCCATTATGGGCGTTGGCGCTGCTGCTGTCTCTGTCATGGTCGGTGCTGGCGATGCGCAGCTTGCAGACCTCGCAGGTTTCCACAGCGGCAGCAGCCGATGACGACTTTGACGATTCGCCAGCCTCGCATGCGCCGTCGGTTTTCGATGACTTCATCACAATGCTCAGGTACAGCTCGGCGGCAGACTTGGCAGGAGTTGCCTCGGAGGCTGAGCCATGGTCCGATAAAGTGGGGTTGGATGCAGGTACAAACTTGATGGGGCGTTTGGAGATGCCGCTCCCGAAGGGCTTTTTGAGGTGGAGCGGGACGCCGTCATCAAGGCAGTCGTCGTCGCCTCCGCCGCCGCTGCCGTTGCCATCGTCATGCTGCAGGCGGCGACTCGCGTTCTTGTCCATCGCCGAGTTGCTTTGAGGGCCAGCCGTGTTTGGGGAGTCTGGACTGGAGCCTCGGCGTGGATTCGCAGCACGAGGGCTCAACCTAGGTATTTGGGCAGGTGCTGAGAGCAGAGAGAACGGAGCCGTCTTCGGTCTCTTTCATCTCGCAGGCGTCAGAAATGCGGCGCCAACACTCAGCCCAGGTCGAAGGGTTGGTCCACTGTGAGCTGGGAATTGTAGCCAAAACCAACGGGGCGATCTGAGATTGGGTGCCTTCCAGGTATCGAGTTGGCAGCTGGTGGGGTGCTGGGGTGAAACAGAGGTGGGAGGGTGGGTCTGCATACCCCCTGGACAGGCCAGAACCTGCGGTGAGGATCGCGGCAGCCATCGCGAAGGCACATGACGAGGCTGGCAAAAGCGGCCGCCACGTTCTAGAATAGACCGAGAGCCCGCACGGCCAGCGCTGCGCCCTCCATCCGAACATAAAGCGGCCGCGCCTCAAATCGTTGCCGCTGCCCCTCCACACCTCGCCGCGCAAACAAAGCCTGGACAGCCGTCCGCCCTGTTTGGATGAAATGAACCACGCGAGCCATTGACTGGCCGCGCAACGAAAACCCGCGGGCTGAGAAGAGGACACGGCACGCCCTCAATTCCCACAATTGGCTTGCGCGACTTGGCCCGAGGCATCCCCGCTTCTGCGACAGGCGGCACAACACCGCGGACGCCATGCCTCTACCCTTTCTCGCCAGCGTCATCTTTGACGAGTACCCGCCATGGCTGCCCGAGCCCAAGGTGCTGCTCAAGGCCGGCAGTGCCCTGGCCACGCTGGTGCTGACCAAGAAGTACTTTGCCGGCTCGTCCAACACGGCCGAGCGTGACATGCACGGCAAGGTCATCATGATCACGGGCGGCACGTCGGGCATCGGCGCCGTGACGGCCATTGAGATCGCCAAGCGCGGCGGCCAGGTGATCCTGCTGACGCGCCAGCCGCCGACCGACCCCTTCATCGTCGAGCTAGTCGACGACATGCGCGCCAAGGCCGGCCACCAGATGATCTACGCCGAGCAGGTCGACCTCGAGTCGCTGCACAGCGTGCGCAAGTTCGCCACGCGCTGGATCGACAACGTCCCGCCCCGCCGCCTCGACGCCATCGTGCTGTGCGCCGCCACCCTCACCCCCGGCGGCAGCCCGCGCGAGGAGACGCCCGAGGGCATCGAGCGCACGTGGCAGGTCAACTTCCTGGCCAACTACCACCTGCTGGCCATCCTCAGCCCGGCCCTGAAGATCCAGCCCTTCGACCGCGACGTCCGCGTCGTCATCGCCACCTGTCCGTCCTACATCCAGTCTCCGCCCCTGCGCATCGCTATCGCCGACCTCGACGCCGCCAGCAACCCCGACGGTGCCCCGGTCCCTGGCGCCGCCACCTGGTCTCCCGGCGCCGCCTACGCGCGCAGCAAGCTCGCCCTCATGACCTTTGGGCGGTCCTTCCAGAAGCACCTCGACTCGTACAAGCGGCCCGACGGCCTGCCCATGAACACGCGCGTCTTCTTTGTCGACCCGGGCCACTGCCGCACGGCCGGCATGACGCGCTGGATCACGCGTGGCTCCCTGTGGGGGCTACTCGCCTACGTCGGCCTCTACCCGGTCTCGTGGCTGTTCCTCAAGAGCGCCTCGGGCGGGGCGCAGTCCATCCTGTACGCGCTCATGGAGGGCTCGCTGGTGCGCGGCCCCGGCGCCAAGCTCATCAAGGAGTGCAGCGTCGTCGACTTTGCCCGCACCGACATCAACGACAAGGCCGTGGCCAAGGAGCTATGGGAGTCGAGCGACGCCCTCATCGAGAAGACGGAGAAGGAGCAGGCGATCGTGCGGGCCAACAACAGGAAGGAGAAGAAGAAGGCGCGCGAGGAGGAGGACAAGACCCGGGAGAAGGACGAGAAGGCGCAGGAGATGGAGGCGCTGGCCGATGCCATCAAGAAGAACAAGGCCGCCAAGGAGGCCCAGAAGAGCAAGGGCAAGGAGAGGGAGAGGGAGAGCAGAGATAGAGAGGGCCGGGAACGGGAGATCCGGGAGGATCGGGACCGGGACCGGGATAGCAGCCACAAGGAGGGCAGCCACAGGGAGGGCAGTTACCGGGAGAGCAGCCACAGTGAGAGCAGCCACAGGGAGAGCAGGGACCGAGAAGGCAGGGACAGAGACCGCAAGGACAAGGATCGCAAGGGCAAGGATAAGGACAGCAAGAGGAGAAAGGACAAGGAGGACAAGCATGCGGACGAGCACAAGCTGAAGAAGAGAGGATCCAACGAGAGCCTCAAAGAAAAAAGTTCCAGTTCTCGATCGCACAGGAAGTAAATACTAGCTTTGTTAGCGGGGCGGCGCGCACCTAGGAAACAGGGAAGTGCCTGCCGGGCCGTCTGTCTGATTCACATCTCCTCACTCTGTCCTCACCTGTCTGCCACCTCTCACCCACCAACCCGAGGTGCCGATTTTAGTCTGCCGGGACAGTATTCGTTGCTTACATTGAAGCCCCTGCCTGCTGCCTGCCGATAAAAAGTAACCGTTGAATGATATTCCGCGGATGTCTACCCAAGCGACTTTGGCAAAGAGCCTATTTCTTTTTTTCTTTTTCTTTCTTCTTCTTTCTCTCCTTGCCAATCCTTTGGCATGCATTCGATGATATGAGCCGGACCTGCCTTTTTGGTGTTTTGGGTGGGGCAACCAAAAAGCCGGCTGCACCGACCGCGGGCGCCTCGGCTGAAGCAGGTACGATGACGAAATCAAATTGATTGCCGGCACGCTTTGGATTCGGACACCAATCGACCTGGACTTTGGATCGCAAGACTGCGCCGTTGCGACACGACTTTTCGCCGCGCGTCATCGGGAGCATATTGGCATCAAAATTCGAGAAAGAAAAAACATTCGGTCGCTTCCACCATGTCGAAACAAGTCGCAGCTGCGACAACAATGGCGACTACGATGCTCGCACAAGCAACTGCATCGCCAGCTTCACCGCTACCAGCAGCACCAGTTGTCGCGTACGACCCATCCAAATGCCACCCCGTGTTCTTCACATCCAGGTCATGGCGACCAGTATCCAGAAACCCGTACGCAGCCTGGCAGAGTCCCATAGCCTATGGATACGCCTACCAAGACTCGCGAAGACAGGCCACGGCTGTTTCTCCGCGACTATAAAAGCAATAATATCACCAGGTGTCACATCATGGCTAGGAACTCGGGGACTCTTATCCAAGAAATTAGGGTGGATATGGGGCAGGACTATACAAAGCACGTATTTCGCAATCTCACACTGGCTTTTTTCCCTCTTATTTTTCTGTTGTTTTCTTTTTTTTGTCTTCCTCCGACTTCAATACCCAAGGGAAGCAGATAGGTAGCGGCGTGGACATGAACGGATGAAGGATGCACCAAACTGGGAGTCGAACATCGTACCTGAATGTATGTCTTTGAGGGGGCTAAATCCTGCTCGCCGCTGATGGGTCGTTGTTTCATTTCCTCCCTGGGCGCTCTGCCTATGACAAATGAGATTTGCTTCTGCCATCCCGAGCCGGATGGAGAGCTTGTAGGAGCCAAAAAAAAACGCCAACCTAAGTGAGGCCCAACAAAACCTGTCACATAATACAAGAGTAAGGAAGCAAAGCGAAATGAGGGAAAGGATAAGAGAAACGGGGCAAGGAAAGGGAAGGATGGGTCAGCAGCCGACCCGTAACTAGTTCTTGAGCGCAATGATGATGGTGACGAGGATCAAGACCACGACGAGGCCGAGCAGGCCCATGAGCTTGACGTTCTTCCACCACATCTGGCGCTTGAGCCCGCGGCTGCGGACGCGGAACTCGCGTGCAGAGCCGCCGAGGCGGTCCGTCTTGTCGACGAGCAGGTCGATGCGCTCGCCCCTCTCGAGCAGACCTTCGATGTTGCGCGTCATGATCCCCCTGACGTCGTCAATCTCGCGCTGGACGTTGTGGACGGCGTCGTCCCTGCCTGAGCGGGTCGTGCCGAACTCGATCATCAGGCGGCGCAGCTCGCCGTTGAACGAGGCGGCGCCGTAGTTGGGCTGGTCGGCAAAGTCAGTCGACTCGGGCGGGTACTCGTCGAGGAAGCGGCGGCGTATCTCAAACAGGTAGCCAAACGGCACGCTGCGGCCCAGGGACGAGTCGGCGATGACCAGGAAGGTGAGCCCGCCGGCGCTCGCGGCGTGCGGGCCGTGTTCCGAGGGCGACTCGGCCACATAGTGGATGTGGTGGGCGCCGTGCGTGTACGTCAGCTTCTGCGCCGTCGCGTGGCTGATCTTGGGCAGCACCAGCGACGCCAGCGACGAGGTCTGCGACGACGCCGACGTCGTGCACTCGGCGAGGATGGTGCTGTTGTGCGCTATGCACGAGCTGTGGGCGGGTTGCGCATGGCGCTGTCAGTCTGGGCGTCTCGACGGATTGACAGGCTGGCTGCATCGGTCTGCATACTATAGGAGCGGCGTTGCCGGGGTCGACGACGAAGCCATCGTGTATGTCTGATCGTATGTGCACGGGGATTTATCTTTGGATTCTCGGGCGGCGGTTGATTCGATGATGATGCTGACTTGCAACGCCCTTGGTCGGTCGGCAGGTGGGCAGACTGGCAGGTGTGGTCGGCGGCGTGGATGCTTCTGGATTGCCCGAGGCGTCTGGCGCCAATCGTTCGGGCGGTGGTTTGGGTATCGCTATTCGGCCGGCTCGTCAAACCCAAGTCTCGTCTCGGCAGCGTTTTGGAAGGGACTCCAGGGCCAGGTGTATGCTGCAGTTCGATTTCAGTTTTAGTCGTACGCGACCGTCCTCGGCACAACAAAACGGGGCATAGAAACGGGCTTCCCCATGCTATTTGACGATGCTGCATGATGACGCTGCCTCTGCCGTGCTCCGCCCCCAGCCGGCTAAACTGCGGGACCTGGCGTTTCCCCACCGTCACGCCCCCACATAGCCAATGATAAGATAACGGGCCTTGAGGTCTAGCTTTTTTTTTCTTCCCCACGGTAGGCGGCCCATGTGGAGGTCTCGATGCCCGCGGCGGGCTTCACGCCGGTGACCAAACATATTCATAGGGAGCGAAAAGTGTGGACCACTCGCCAGCCAGCTTCCCATTGTGCAGCGTGAGAAGCGCCTTTGCTCTTCCCCCTCGCGGCACGATCCATACCCGTCCGTCGTCTCGAACCCGCCGAAGCGATCCAGGGGCCAGAATGTCCCTGGCACCCCCACGTCCCGCGTCATGATAATCCCCGTTCGAACGGCAATCGGGCGAACATATCGATGCCTCCAGGCGCTCCCGCTGCCGCCATTTCGGCCCTTCAGCGCTACGAGTGTGGCTGCTCGCAAACTCTTGAAGGGCCAAAAAAACAAAAAGAAAGTGGCTGCCAGTAGAGAAAGGGTCTCGGCGGCTGAGCTCCCCGCCATCGCCGAGGAAGCCCCCTCCTCCGACACGCCCAACACGTACCAGCACTTCCGCGTGCTAGTTCAGCGGCACTTTCAGGCGCTCATCCGCCAGCTACATCTGTCGCTCGATGCGGATCCCGATGCCCTCCGCCCCCTCGCTCTCGACGGCCCCGCCGAGCTGCACACATGCGCCAAAAACTTTGCCAAGACCATCGAGGCGAGCTTCGGGCTCGCCGTCGTCGGCACCACCAGCCGGTCCGAGAACCCGCTGTTCTGGGGGCTGCGCCATGGCTTCGTGCGCGGAAGCACCCACGGCCTGGCCAGGGAGATCACGTATGCCTTCCGGAGCTTCGCCGGCCACTCCAAGTACCACAGCCCGCTCCTCCAGCTGCCATCGGGCGCCGCCCTGACCGACTTGCGCTTCCCGGTCGAGTGGTACCCTGCCACACGCGCCATGCACCGCACCATACACCTCCACGTCGGCCCAACAAACTCGGGCAAAACTTACAATGCCCTCAAGGCGTTGGAGGGTGCCAGGAGCGGCGTCTACGCCGGGCCCCTTCGCCTGCTCGCCCATGAGGTTTACACACGCCTCACGGCCAAGGGAAAGCAGTGCGCTTTGCTTACGGGCGAGGAGCAGAGGATACCAGAAAACTTCCAGTCCATGTTCGCCGCCTGCACGGTTGAAATGACACCGCTCAACGACCCCCTTGACGTGGCCGTCATTGATGAGATTCAGATGATCGCCGACGAAAACCGCGGGTTTGCCTGGACCCAGGCATTCATGGGGGTTCAGGCCCGCGAAGTCCATCTCTGCGGCGAAGAGCGGACCGTGGACCTGATCCAGACTCTCTGCCGAAGGATCGGGGACACGTGCGTCGTCCACAGGTACGAACGCCTGAGCCCACTGCAGACCATGCGGCGAAGCCTCGACAACAACCTCAAGAACCTGGAAAAGGGCGACGCCGTCGTCTCCTTCAGCAGGCTAAACCTGCATGCGCTCAAGGCCGGAATAGAAAAACAGACGGGCAAGCGCTGCGCTGTCGTGTACGGGTCGCTGCCGCCCGAGACTCGGGCCGAGCAGGCGAGCCTGTTCAACGACCCCGACAACGAGTACGATTTTCTCGTGGCAAGCGACGCAATCGGCATGGGACTCAATCTAGAGATCAAGCGCGTCATTTTCGAGGCCGTCAGCAAGTTCGACGGCTCGATGCACCGAGAGCTCGGAGTTCCTGAGCTCAAGCAGATCGGTGGCAGAGCCGGCCGCTTCCGCAGCGCCGCTCGTGAAATCAAAGATGGCCCGGCTGGAGCCCTGCAGGCGCCACCGGCCAAGGCCTCTGAGAGGCCACCGGGGATGGTGACGACGCTGTATCCCGGCGACCTACGTCGTGTTCAAGAGGCATTCGCAGTCGAAGCACCGCCGATCAAAATGGCCGGTCTGCTTCCGCCGGCGCAGGTGATCGAGGAGATGTACTCCTTGCACAAACCCAAAACCCCGCTCAGCCACATCCTGATCAAGATCCGAGAGCTGGCCAGGGTCTCTGACGAGTTCTTCCTGTGCGACATCGACGACTGGATCGAAGTTGCCGACGCGATCGAGGATCTCCCTATGCCCATCTATGACCGATGCACCCTCCTCAACGCGCCAGTGTATCGAGATACCATGCCCATTCTCAAAGAATTCGGCAGGTGCATATCTGAGCAGAAGGGCGGGCATCTGCTCGAGATCGAGGGGCTCAACCTCGACGTGCTGGATCTGGACCCGAAAGAGGTGAAAAACTCTCGGGGTTATTTGGACAAGCTGGAGGCGGTGCACAAGAGCGTCATGCTGTACCTATGGCTGAGCTACCGGTACGATGGCATCTTTACGAGCCAGGCCCTGGCGTTCCACGTCAAGGAGATGCTCGAGGAGAGGATCAGCACGCAGCTTGACAGGGTCGACTACAGGCCCGAGAGGTGGGCGGCAAAGGCCAAGCAGATCAACGAGCGCGTGGAGAAGAACAAGCAGGAGCAAACCGGGATCCTGCCCGACCTGGCACTGGAGGGCGATGTTGGCGGTGGCGGTAGCGCTGGCACCGGTCCCATCAGCGCGCACATCTTGGAGCACGTCCCGGAAGGCGGCGAGGAGCCGATGACGGAGCAGAGCGCAATGCCCTAAGAAAGGGAAGCGCAGGGTCTGAAGTGGTCATCTTTCCCTAGTATTTTCTTTTCGCCCGCGTCTGTACCGCGTCTTTTAGGGCACAGGCGTTCCGTTGACATGACGAGTCGAAGTGATGTGTATGAAAATGCTGTATAAAATATCTAGGTATACAATGTAGAATTCTCTCCTGGGTTGGGTAAAAAGGTTGTTTGGGAACACGTCTGGGCAAGGCTGCATGGTCCGGGCTGTTTCTATTGGGCGCTCTCCTACATATAAGCTGCGGCTATATAGGCGACCCTGATTCCAGTGGAAAAAGGCATGAGATCATCGCTGCAGCCTGATTCCCTGGCGGACAACCCCGCCATCCTACACTGTGTCGCTATCCCGTCAAGTGATTACCTCACCTCAAGCTGCCTAAACCAACCGAGCCGAGTTAAAACTGCAAACAGCAGATGCAAGCCAGGGATTTTGACCTGGTAAAGATTTGGACCCGCAACTCATACCTCTTCGCACACAGTCGATTTGTTGAGCGAATAGCTTCGAGAGAGCGAGAAAGAGGGTGGAACAAAATAAAAATAAAGAAACACCCCAAAAAAGACAACAAGAAACCAACAAACAGCAAAGCAACTATGACGACCCCGGCCTCGGACGCCGGCGCCTCGGCCACGCGCCTGTCCTTTATCCCGCTCGAGGCGAACCCGGAGCTCATGACGGACCTGGTGCGCAAGCTCGGGGTGAGCAGCGCGCTGCAGGTGCACGACGTCTTCTCCATCGACGAGCCCGAGATGCTGGCCTTCATCCCCCGCCCGGCCCTGGCCCTGCTGCTCGTCTTCCCCACCGCGGCCGCGTACGAGTCGCACCGCCTGGCCGAGGACTCGGTCCTGGACGAGTACGGCGGCAAGGGCCCCGACGAGCCCGTCATGTGGTTCCGCCAGACCATCAGGAACGCCTGCGGCCTGATGGCCATTGTGCATGCCGTCAGCAACGGGCCGGCCAGGAGCTTTGTTGGTTAGTCTCTCCATTTTGCTTTGCTTTGTTTTGCTTTTGCTTGTGGTTTTGCCGTTGTCGCATGTCTTCCCGCTGCATTTTTTGCTAAATCCGGTCCACCCTCTCTCTCAAAACAACAACAAAAAAGCCGCCGGCTCAACCCTGGACAAACTGATCAAGGACGCCACCCCCCTGGGTCCCGCGGAGCGTGCCAAGCTGCTCGAGACCAACGCGGACCTGGCCGAGCAGCACAAGGCGGCGGCGTCCCGGGGCGACACCGAGGCGCCAGCGGCCACCGACCAAGTCGACCTGCACTACGTCTGCTTCGTCAAGGCTGACGACGGCACCCTCTGGGAGCTCGACGGCAGGCGCAAGGGACCCCTGGCCAGGGGTACCCTGAGCGAGCACGAGGACGTCCTGTCCGAGAAGGCCCTCCTCCTCGGGCCCAGACGCTTCCTCGAGCGCTCGGGAGGTGACATGCGCTTCAGCATCGTCGCGCTGGCGCAGAGCCTCGACTAGATTTGGGGGGTTTTCTGATGGGCCGCGGGGAAATGCTTGGCCTTGAATTCTGCGCTGGACCATCATATGCGGCCACGGCGTCATTTCTAAACAGGTTTGCCGGTCATCGTCGTGTATTTCATTCTATTCTTTGACCAGTCGTGCTGGGATTCCAAGAATGTATTCTAGCTAAAGCGTACTCGGGGTGAAGCATGTTTAGGTCTTTGAGCTCGTTCGTACCTCGGCCTTCGTCCAGGAGAAATAGCCAAATACAAAGGCAAATGCATAACGGTCTAAAAATGAGGATCGGCGACACATCCGTTTGCTGTCCAGTTTGCAGTGTTGCCTCTTGGAGACTGAACAAGGTTCGGCCAAGGTAGGTAGGTATTCCATCTAGGTCCATCTTCTCGTGCTTTGATTTCACACGCGGCTCTTCTTCTACAGACTATTGTCTGGTTTGGGCAAAGGCACAGGGGGTTCACTCGCCGGTCGTATCAGTTGGCTTCTATCCGACAGACGTCTTGACTGCGGGCGGTCATCTAGTTGAGACGGTCGAGACGGTCAGCATACACCACCTGACTGCTGGCCAAATGGGTAGCGTCTCTTATTTACACAGCCGCCCTAGTTAAAGGGGGACTGTGGGTGGCGCGGGGACTGGGCCAGACTAACCGTTGGTGGCTCCGTCCTGGTGGTCGGGTGCACCATCTCCCTCATCAGCCAGCCAGCCAGGCGGCGTCCGGGCGTCCACGGTTGTGCGCCGACGCTGCAGCTGTTGCTGCTGGGCCTCGGCAGCTTCGGCGATCGCCATGTCCGGCAGCAGCGGCGGGGTGGAGCCGGCAAGGCTGGGGCCAAGGCCGGCGTCACCGTGCGGGCTGTCGCCGTAGGGCCCCATCTGCAGCGAGATGGCGCGGTCCCATTTGGCGTCACTGTCGTAGGGCCCCCTGTCGTCCCGGCCCGGGTGGCCGTGGCCGTCGTCGCTGTCATCTTCGATGCCGCCCCACTTGTGGTACTCCGTTGTGGTGCTTCCGCTCGGCTGCTTGTCGGGGTTGGTATCGTCATCGTCGTCGTCGCCTCTGATGGGTGAGGTTGGCTGGGCGATTGGAGTGACCGCTGGCGCGACGGTGCCCTGGGGCTGGCCGAGTACCGTATCCTCCGAGGTGCAGTCGACCCTGTGTCTGGACGCCCGCTTCGTCTTGGGGTTGCCGTTTTCGGCGACCTCCTCGAAGGTGCCCACGAGGGACTTGCCCTTGTTGTTGTGGGTATCCATGTTGAATATTTCTCTCACGGGGGGGATCGAGATGGACGCTTCGAGATGCCGTCTTTCCAAGTAGCAAGCCGGCGTGACAAGTGCTAAATATCAAGGATTTGATTTGATTCTCTTTCTTGCTGTAGTCATCTGATTTTAGAGGGAATGAATCTATCTGCCCAAGAAACATGGCTGGACTGAACGAGTCGTTGAGAAATGCTCCTTTCTTCCGCATCAGTTTGGGCCCTTTGGTTGTCCCATTCCAGGTAGGTAGCTATGTACCTACCTGCCTTGTTATGATAACACCTGGCATCATCGACTCTACCTTCCTGTATTCCCAAGGGGTACAAAAAGACTTCCTTTCAACGGCGAGTAGCTGCCTCTTATCCGGGACGAGCAAAGATAGCCGGCGACCCCGCTTCGCATCATACTCGGCTGGGCAGGTAGATAGCGGGAGAGAAACCGGGCCTGTGCAGCGTGCATCTAAGCACTAGGTCTTTCCCTCTGCCCGTTGATGTTTGCTGGGCTCCCTTTTTCGCACGGGCTGCTTTTGCATGGAAGGATGTGGCCATCAGAAATAAGCACGTGCGCAATCAGCCGACGTGTAAGGGAAGGAGGGAAGGGGGTAACCGTCTTCACTTGGTCCTCTAGCCTGAAAGTCAAATGCAGGTCAAACACACATACGGAGAGAGGAAGGAACCCCCCAGCCACAATCTCAGGCCGCCGTCTCCCCCCATCCCTCACCAAAAAAGCCGTTGGAGTTGGGCTGTGTTTCTAGCCTGGCAGTCTAGGCCTAGAGGCAGATTCGCTCCATCCCCGCTGTGGTCCAGGCCAAGGCGGAGGGAGGCGTGTGAGGCGTGGTCTGTGGTGGCACGAGCTTGTGGCAGTTGGGGGGCCGGGCTGACGCTTGCTGGGCGAAGGTGCGACAGACGATCCGGCGAACGGCTGCGAGACAGTTGGGCTGGCTTCCATGTTAATTAATCCTACCTAGCGTGAATGTTTGATATGTAGCGCTTGGGCCCTAGACCGAGCACACAGCCGTTCCTCCCAATCTTGACCGGGTCGGCACTAATAGCGACGACTTGTGCAGGCTCACCCGGCAAACGAGTTGTGCAAGGGAGAAAAAGTGCACATCAACCAGAGCTGCAATTTTGCGATCGGAATGGGACGCAAGCAGGCTGTGGTAGCCCCATGCGTTGCATGCCAGTCGCGATAGAAAAAAATAAAGAAATAAAAAATAAAACCATGGATGCAGACGGGCAGCGCCGAGGTCTGCGCAGCTGACGAGGATCCGAACATGCCGAGTCGCACACGACCTTGTTTGGCTGGCACTATTGATGGCAGTTTGATTTGATCGGTTGCGCTCAATTTCAGGCAAGGAGAGCGAGTGCTGCGGCCCTCTGTCCTTGGTGGTCTACCCCATGTTTCTTTTTCCTGGCCGCTTGTTTCGATCTCCATGCCGAGGATCCTACAGTCGGAGCCCATGTGCTGCTGTCCCGTCCTGGTGGCTTCACGGACGGAGGGCCAAGAGACATTGCTTTTCCAGCCCGACCTAGAACCGGCCATTTTCGCCATCTGCACGGCGGTTCAGACAGGGGTGCGTGCGGTTTGCACCCCAGGATCGTGGGCTGGGGCTTGCTCCTGGCCCACTCAAACACGCACCAGGGTCCAGGGGCAGGGCTGAGGGCGGCTGGGGGGGCCCTGCTGTTGGGAATCCATCCGGCGGACAGATGGATGCGCTGGCGATTGGGGCAAGACACATGCGAATGGGATTCTCAACATCGATGCACACCATGGCTGGCTGTATAGCAACCGCGGCGGCGGCGGCGGTGCGCGCCCCAATGTGCAGCGCAGAGAAACGCCAGCGCCAAATGACAGGCACAGGAGAAGGAAAGAAAACTTCCATGGTGAAGCGGGCAGATAAACAGGGAGAGTGCGTCATGGCCGCTGTGGAGAAGGGCAGGAGCCGCGCACGAGCAGGCCGGCGCTATTGATCTGCACCGCGACTGGCAGGGGGTGTAATTGCAGCCTCTGTTTGGTGGCCCCCCCCTGGCAGGGAGGTCGCGGTAGCGCCAACCGCTAGGTCCAACCGCTAGCGTCGCCGGCTCTCGATTTCCCAAAAGCCCCGATGCGACCTGGGGGCGGAGGAGGAGGATGTAGATCAATCTTGGGACGCTGCGGTCTTTGCTTGTTCCCCTTGTTCTATCTTCTTTTTTTTTCTCTCCCTCTTCACCTTTGCCGTCCCAGGTCTTGCTTCTCCTGACTGCCAATGATGCCTCGGCTGCAGCAAGATCCGATGGCATCGCAAGGCGCTAGAGCTAGAGTTGGCTCAGAGTCACGCACCTGCCTCCCTGCCGCCTCGGATGCCCTCTCTGCTCTCCTGTCCAACCCAGACCGGGCCTGCCGGTTGCACAGAAATGTATTTGCCCGCGCTGCCGATGGCTTCTGGCGGACTCAATGGCCTCGGCTGATTCAGCCAAACACTGCTGGGATGCAGGTTCCCTCCCTCCAAGCCTGCCCAGCGCCGCCTCGGACGCCCTGATGGTAGCAGCCGGCCTTTGCGGCCCAGAGAGTGTGCAGTGTGCTCCCACACTCCCGCCAGGCGACCCCTGTATTTTCCATTTGTTTCCGCGCATGGCAGCCAATGGCGGGCCGCAGATCAATGCAACCCTCCGAGACCGACAGGGCAGCCTGTTCACTGAATGCCGTCGGTCTGCTCGGGGATGCAAGTCGTGCACACCTTCGGCTGCTTGGTTTTTTTTTCTGTGCGGTGCAGCTAGCCGGGGCACAATAAGTAAAAAACAAGACGCAGCAAGATGGAGGCGAGCCAGGGCCAGCCTCACCCCGCAGGGAATCCATGGCGGCGTGGCTGCTCCCCACCTCCCTTGGGCTGGCCTCCTCGCCTCCCTTCCTGGGAAGCTTGCCGTGTTGGGGCGTCTCGCGGACTATCTATGCCTCATGGCCTCCTGCGTGGCTTGCGCTTACTTTGCTTTCCCACCCCTCTGGCACTCAATGTGGCACAGCGCTGGTGCCTCTGATGCCTCATCGCGCCGCCTGCTGCTCGAGTTTCCGACAACGGTGCTAGCTGGATCGAGAGACCGGTCGGCCCATAAGACAGCCAAAGCGCCCAGTGTTTGTCTTGCGTGCTCCCGCCGGCCCTGGCAACCGGACTCCAATATCCACCATCTCCACCATCTCGCGCTCTGCACACGCCTTCCCGTGCTCTTGCTGAGCCTGGCTAGCGCCGGAATACGAAGCCGAGCTAGCAACACCGGCCGCCGCACTATCGACATCGACAGCCTCCGCCCGCCCGCGCGCACACGCACACACGCACACGCTCTCCTGCTCTACCGCACGCGCGCCCCTTCTTCTTGTCTGCTTGGGCTTGATCTGGGGTCCTGCCCCCCCTCTCGCCTCGTCGCCGCTTGCTTCTCCTTCATCCGCATTCCTTCTTCACCCTGGTTTGTCGCGTTCCTATTCTCCTTGTGTTCGGCAGCCTTTGTGCTTCTTTCGCTCTTTCTTTCTTTCTTTCTTTCTCGCAGTTTCACTCCCCCCCTCGAAAATAGGCCTCAGCAGTCTCCACAATCCCCCGCTTCAGCCCGGTCCTGACGCGGGAGTACCTTCCTTTTGAGACTCTCGCCACACATCCGTCATTGCCTGGCTCTCGGCCCGGCTTTGGCTTTTCGGAACAGCTGCCCACCAGTTGCTTTTCTGGACTGGGTCCTGGGGCAGCAGAGCAACAGGGGCCAAGCAGTTGGCGAAGGCCTTGCGACGACGCAAAAAACCACTCTGCACCCACTGCGACCCAGCCCTCGCCCAGCTACTCCCAAACTGCGGCCATGGGCTTCCTCAGCTTCTTCTCCAGGAAGTCTTCTTCCAGCCAGCTGAGCAAGGTATCCTCGCGTGGCGTCAAGGCACAGCCATACGAGGCCACCACGGCATCCGATGCGCCGTTCCAGGGTATGTCTTGACTACGAGCGATGCAGGACCAAGATCAGCCCCCGGACCAACTGACGGAACAAACAGGGACCTATCCTGTGGCGGGCAACGGCCCCAATGTCCTCAACACGCTATCCAAGTCGGCCAGGTTCAGGCACACGCAGAGCGCCAGCAAAATCGACCTTGTTGCCCCACCACCAACCGTACCCCTTCACAGCGAGGCCAGCAGGGGCAGCAGGGCCGACGTGGCTGCCAATGAGCCAGCACAGCCGATACCAGCTCCGCCCCCGGCTCCGGCCTCGAAGCGACGGAATTCTTTTAGGGCCCCGCCACTGTCTTTCCGCAAGCCCCGTGGACAGCCATCCGTGTCTTCCTCCCTGGGCGAGACCCCCGAGTTTGCCCTGTACGGCGCGGGCTTCACGCAGGTGTTTCCCCCGTCGCACTCTGCCGCTTCTCACAGGAGGGAGTCCTTGGTGCTCAACGACGCCGGGAAGTCGGTGGACGTTCTCGATGCCCATTCGGAGATATCTCCCCTGGACTTCAGGAACAGGGTGCAAGCCACGGGCGTCAAGGACTACGGTGAAGATGTTGCCGACAGGAACCTGCTGAAGACGCTGTACAGCCTAGATCCCTCCCAGGTCCAGGCTTTCTACGGCTCTCTTCCCAAGGGAAAGAACCCCACGTCCAACCGCGATCTTCCCCTCACCGCGGTCCGGCGGGCGCGGGCGCAGACCGACGCGAGCCCGCCGAGCCAGGCCACCAGAGCGCCCCTGTTTTCTCTCTTCCCCGATAGGGCGGCGTCGGAGATTGGCTTTGCTCGTGGCCACGATCGCAAGGCCAGCATCAAGACGTACGTGCCCACGGGCTCTACGGGATCCTTCTCGAGCAACATGTCGGCCAAGCTCAGGCCGCACAGCATGCATCGAAGCGCCATGCCTGCCGAGCTCCAGAGGCCGGCAACGACTGGGTCTGGGCTCCCGGCGCGGCCGGTGACCAGCTGGGGCGACTCGGGCACGGGAGAGGACGTGCCGCCGCTGCCTCACTACGTGCCGAAAAGGCTGGAGGATGTGGCTGGCAAGGGGTCCAGACTGCCAGTGGCTGTGCCCAAGCCCGGCATGCCCGTGAACCAGTTCCTCTTCCGCTTCCCGCCCGCGACGCACCAGCCGTCGTCCTCCAGCAGACCAGGCACCGCCTCCAACCGTGGGTCAGTCCCCAGTTCTGCGCTTCCGTCTGCTCCTGCCCAGCCTTCCTCCCCAGGGGCCAAGCGCACGCGGCACGCCTTGCAGCCGTCCGCCTTGTCGTCTTCAGACAGCGGCGGCTCGGGCGAACTCGCCGGCGCGGACTCTGCGCCGTCGCCTTGTCAGTGTTGCCAACCTCCTTGTTCTGGTGCCACGCGCCGCCTCGCCCACCGTTCAGTGTCGCTGCTATCATGCTGGAGACAGTTTCTAACCCCGAGGCTATGTTTACAGGTGTGAAATTTCCGGCTACGCGCAGTGACATCCGCGGGCCGGCCGAGCCCCGCCGGGGCCACGTCGCCTCGCGCAGCCGCAGCATGACGCTCCCCAAGGTCTCGCAGCTTGAGGAGATCTACGAGCAGGTGCCTGAGCATGTCGGCAGTCCGCGCAACTGGTCTTTAACGTCTGCAACCCGCAGCCTCTCATCGCTCAGCTCCAATCCCTTCGGCAACCGCCCCCAGTCCCGCCACACCTCAGATACCTCTATCGATCTCAGCTTCCACACTGCCAATGCTTTGTCCACCGTTTCCCTGCCGCTCTCAGCCCGGGGCTCCATATACGCGACCGATTCCCAAGGCAAGCTGCAGCTGATCCCCGACTACGCCCCGCCGATCCCTGACAGGGGTCAACTTGGGCATCTCTTCAACATTGATGACCATGTTTCTTCAGACGATGATTCGTTCATCGCCGCCCCAAGCTCCCAGAAGGGGGCGGCGAACGAGGATCATCTCCTTTTCCGCGAGTCCGGCTATGGATTTTCCGAGCTCCCGGGCCTGCACGATCTCCTCCATGTCGCCGCTCCGGCGCCTCCTGCCGTTCTCCGTCCTCCTCCGCGGTCTGACAAGCGCCCGGCAACCTCGGCTGGGGCATTGCTGCAGCATCACGGCTCCCGAAGGAGCCGCCACGAGAGCCCGCCACGGGGCCACCGGTACATGGCCTCGGTCGCGAGCATCTTTAGTACACCTTCGCGTGGGCGGAGCCGCCGCAGGAGGCAGTCGACTGCCGCGGCCGAGTCTGCATTCCTGGATCAGCAGGAGCAGGCGGCATGGGCCCAGTCCCCGCCGCCCGCCACATATCGCGGTGACGGCGGTGGCATGATATCTCGCACATCGCATCACGGCCGCAAGGGCTCGAAGCGCCTTTCTGCTTTTGGCTCGGCTTACCACGCTGGCGGATATGATTCCGACGACGAGTACTACGCTCCGGCTCCCGAGGTGCCCATCTCGGTGAGATCAGCCAAGTCGGCCAAGACTGCGACGCCCTTGACTGAGCCCGCTCCGGCCGTGCCCGACAGACGCAACTCTGATTATGCTGCCACTCTGGATAATGGTAGCAGCTCGATTTACAATTGCAAACACGGCCAGCCGAGCAACGACCAGTTCCCAACCACCAAGGTCGACATTGCAGCCGCCGTGCGCTTCCGCAAACTCGACAAAGCGAGAAGGAGGACCATGGAGATGGCCACGCACAGAGGTGACAGGGTCGCCCTCGCTGCTGCCACCTCTGCTCACGGCATCAGGAAATCAATGATTTCCATCGGTACTGCGCACAGTTGATGATTTTTCTTTGCTCAAGATTCCATGCGTGATATTCCATCTCGCCTTTGTGGGCCAATATCTTTTTTTTTCTTCTTTTCTTTTTTCTCTTTTTCTTCTTTTTTCACACAACAATCTAGACGGATATTCGGGTCATGACTATTTACTTAACTTCTTCTGTCCCCCATGTCGATATTCCGGCAATACTGATAACGCCTTGCATCCAATTCCAATCCGAGGGGTCTCATTTTCTCGACATTGAGGTATGCATACATGAATAACTAATTGGCTTGAAAAAAAGGCTGAGATGATTACGGGGTTGTTTTCATTTTGTACGATTAGAATCAAAGGCGCTTCTTTTTACTGTCTAGCTCCAACTTGGTGAATTAAACCTGAGGCATGACCCCGTTGAGAGCGCTGTTGCACGGCCCTTGATCTGCTTTCCCATCATGTATGCTTTGAAGCGAACGAGACTGAGCGGTGTGAAACGCCTTGATACTGCCTCGCCAGCCATTATACGCAAAGGCATGGCTCATCATGTCAGAGCATGGTCTCTCGCCTGCTCTTCAACTCGCAAAAGCCGGCGGTTAGCAACGCCCATGACACCAGCAGCCGACCTGGCCGGTGCTGCGTCCAGGTCGTTGTGCCGTCCACCTCCAGAATCCATGAGCCGAGATCCACGGTTGATGGCCTGGGACTCCCCGAACTCCTCATCCTATGCACATACATTGGCACCACCATCGTCGTCCTCGTCAGCGACGCCGTCGTCCCCCTCACCAGGCTTGCAATCACATCCCGTCATGCGGCGGAACTCGGTCGGGTCCATGTCTTCAAACAGGGCGATGCCCTTCTTCGCAACGGCGAGCTTGGCGTACCGGCCGCTGGCCGAGGTCGCATGGCAGCGGACCTCGCCGTGGACCATGCAGGCGGCAACGACCTTTGTGGCTCCCGTCACGATTCTCTCGCCCGACTCCGTGTCGGCAATCTCGCGCACCATGAGTCTGTGGCGCGTGCACCCCAGCTTGTGGACCAGGATGCTGTGCAGGTGCGTGACGGGGTGGCGGGCCGAGTAGGTGTCGTAGGCAGCCATGTCGACGAACCAGGGCTTGACGTGCTGGTCCCAAAAGCGCTCGACGGCCGAGTAGTCGTAGCCCGAGTCGACAAACAGCGCGCCCACGTAGGCCTCCAGCACATCTGGCAGGCACTTGGGCGGGTGCTCCATGTCGACCCAGAAGTTGCGCGCAAACTCTGCCGCGTCGCGTCCCGATGCGACGGCGTCCTGCTCGGCGCGGCGGCGGCGCTCGGCCAGACGGTCGACCCAGTCCGCGATCTGGCCCTGCAGCTGGGCCTTGAGGTAGACGACGTGGCGGTGGAAGCCGAGCTCGACGGCCACGCAGGCATAGAACTGGTTCGAGACCATGGCCATCTTGTGCTCCGTCAGCCACTGGGGGTCTCGGTTCGGAAACCGGCCGAACATGTGGTCGACGCAGGCCATGTCCAGCAGCGCGTCGCCCAGGAACTCGAGCCGCTGGTAGCTCGGGACCTTCTCGTAGCCTTGCGGGTACGACGGGTGCATGAAGGCGGACCGCAGCAGGCGGGGCTCCCTGAACTCGTACCCCATCGTCTCCTTGATCTGGCGGGCCAGCTCCATCTGCAGCGGCGAGGCCGGCTCCCTCTGCCAGTCGGGTTTGACGTAGGCGGCGTAGTACTCGGCAAATGTCTGCATCGTGTGCGTCCTACTGCGGGTCAGCACCGTGACGGCCTTGACGGCCAGGTCAAAGCTCCTGTTGTGCTCCCGGCCCGTCAGGTAGGCAGCCCCGATCAGAGCCTCGCAGACGTCGGCAATCGACTTGTCGCCGAGCGAGTGCGTCGCGTCCGCCTCCAGGCGCTTGCCCCTGAGCAGGGTCAGGCTTGAAGGGTACCAGGTCCTGCGGTTGAATGACCTGGACCGCACATACTCCTGCAGCCCCTTCTCGAGGGCCCCGTTGAACAAGTTCTTGTTGCAGACGTCCGTCATGCGCTCCACGTGGTACTCGAACTCGTCGCCCGCCACCAGCGTGTACAGCGCGATTGACGTGGCCATTTTTAGGAAGCAGTCGCCGAGGAATTCGAGGCGCTCGTAATTCTTGCCCATCCCGCCCTGGAAGTTGACGGGGTCCTCGCCGTGCTCGTCCGAGTTGTCGCTGTCCTTGGTCACTGCCTCCAGAGCGAGGTCGGGGCGGATGCCCAGGCCAAGCAGGTTACAGCAATCCAGTGCGATCAAGTTGTTTTCAAGACGATATATGATGGCCGGGAAGTTGTAGACCATCGCTACGGTCTCGACGGGTAGCCGAGAGATCAAAAGCGTTTCCAGAACCACAAAGCAGGCCCGCGGCGGCACGGCATTCTCCGCGTCGGTTTGATCGAGTAGATTACGACGGAGGGAGACCAGTTCGACCTCGACGACCGGCTGGTCGACACGAAGACGGGGCACGATCGTGAGGCGTGACTTTGACCAGAGGCTGACGCTGTAGTTCATGATGGTGTGTTCCGCTGTCCGCCAAGCTCGATGGGCCGGGGCCGGGATACCGTCTGGGACTGTGTCTTGAGACGTCATATCTCGACGGACCTTGCGCATGAAGAACTTGCGTGATCCATCGAACGGATCGGACACGAACTTGCGCTGGAAGAACTCGTCTGGCTCATCGCAGGTATATGGTATAGCGCTAGCAGTCTGAACACTGTCGATAGCTTCCCAGTCAACAAGCCCATGTGTAGCAGTCGTTTCCGAGAACGCATGTTCATGACTCTTCACGGTGGGCGCAAGGAAGTATGGGAGATCAGCAGCTGTTCCCTCGAATTCTTTGCTGAAAACATCCCGAAAGATGCGCAGGGTGAAGCTGGTGAGGCCGTCCAGGTCCTGCTGGGCCATCTTGGCGGGCGGCAGTGGTATGCACCGGACGTCTGAGCGTCGGCCCTTGGCGAAGAACAGAGGAAATGGCGCAACCAACGGGAGAGGCTTCCTGGTGAGGAGGAGGAGCGGCTTCGAGTCTTGCAGCATGGCCTCCGGGTTGGAGAGAACCAGTGCCGTGGCAAACAGACTGGACGGGGTGCCGACATCAGACCACATCTCGGGCTTTGTCCGCATGTTGTACTGAGCCTTCTTCTTGGAGCTGAGAGCCAGACGGGCATTCCGCATGAGCGGGAGGACCTTTGTGAAGGTCGACTTGAGGTGTTCGTCCAGATAGCCTGCCTCGATCAGCGAGACACACATGGCGTAGGCTGCGGAGCACTTGGCAACCTGCTTGGAGCGGTGGATGCTGCCGATGGCGCTCCTCAGCAGCGAAGCCTCCGGCAGGAGAACCTCGCCCTGGAACCCACCGATCACAGGGAGGACGGTGTACTCTGCCGCGAAGCCTGGCCCCTCAATAGCCGACGGGAGCGTGGCAACGAATTCGGATAGCACGGTGAGGCTGTGCTTGTATGTCAGTCTGGCCCCGGTGCCGGGAACAACGTAGACCTTCTGGCCTTGGTCCCCGCGCAGGGCGGCATCCAGGTCGGCACCGACTCTCTGCAGAATACGATCCTCAGGCAGAGCTCCGCAGTACTGGCGCATTATTCGCTCGTCTGCCTGGTGCTGGTACCACCTCCTCATGTGGTCTTGGTTGCCCATCTCTGTCATCTGAATGAAAACAGAGCCGGCCATGCGCGCGCGGCCCCTTGACTGGATGTATTGGATGGTTGTCTGGTTGAGATCAAACCGGATGACAAGATTGCATCCTGGAATATCCAGGCCCTCCTCGGCAATCGATGTTGCGAATAGGCAGTTGAGCTCGCCGAGGCGGAACGACCAGACCTTTGTCTCTTGCTGGCGGTTAGAGACTGACGAATGCGAGTCACCGCGGCCTGAACCGATCTATCCAAGCAACCATACAGCGTCAGCAGGATTCTCCCAAGGAGCCGTGGTCAAAGACGTGGTGCCAACGTACCAAGAATGCGGCTTTCAGATAAGGAAACCTGGCACTGAGAGCCGGCTGCTGGACCAGGTCGGTCAGAAGCACGGCTATATCGCGACGCTCAACAAAAACGATGCACTGCACAGTAAGTCCACAGCCGAAGTTCTCCTCGAGGATCTCCAGAAGCTTGAGTGTCTTGCTGGACAGCCCGTCATCGCGAGGAGGCCCGACCGGGTTACTCCTAACCAGCGCCGCCGCCTCGCGCAGGTTGTCAATATGCCCAGTGATATCATTCTCCCAGGCGTAGTCCTCCCGCCTGATGATGCCCTCTGCTCTTCCCTCAAGCAAGCCCTCGTCACGAAACTTGAGCTCCCAGAATCTGTCAGCACACCAGGGACCAAGCTCTGTCACTGCAGTATTGGCAGTAGAAAACGCTTTCCTGAATTGGCTGTGAGATCCAATCATGGTTTGCAGTCGCTTGCAGAGCTCGGTCGACTCCCTGGGCAGCAGGTAAGCGTAGGGAACATTGCGCTCTTCGGCCCTGCTGCCGATGGCCTTGAGCAGCTCGTTATCGGCGATTGTAGCAATCTCGCTGTGCAGAAGACGCTCCAGCTCCGAGGCAGCCTTCTCGATATTGGTCGTCTTTGTATCGAACGGCGAGGCTGTCATGCCCAGAACGCGAGGTCTCTTCTCAATATCCTCCTCGGCAACATAGAAGTCTTCGATTATCCTGGCATAGGGGTGGTTTTTCTTGGTGTGATGAGCCTCATCAAATACAAGAAGATTGATCTGCGGAATTCCGAGGTAGCCGCGAACAAGGCAGATATACAGGATCTCGGCTGTGCACACGATGACCATGTTGTTCTTCCGAAGTTTGGCCCAGAATTCGCTGTCATTCCATAGATGGGCGACAGAGTCTCCATGGATTCCCGTGATATCGAAATCGAGGTTGGCCTTGAGCTGCTTTGTCTGCTGCCAGACAAGTGTGACCTTGTCAACCTGTGAGATGGAAAAGAGGACCAGGTCAGCATGACAAGATACGTTTTCAAATCGAGGGGAGCGGGCGCCACGCGGTCTTACTAAGAAGAATGTGACCCGGCTCTCCTTTCCCTCAGAGCGAGACTGGAGCTCCTGCTCGATGATGTGCCGGATAAGCAAGATGGAGATCAGAGTCTTTCCGGTACCAGTGTCAAGGACGGCAATCGTATTTTTGGCCTTGGCCCTCTCGAACAGCTCGATCTGATATTCCCTGGGTCCCTCGATGACCCTCGCGCCCTGGGGTTTGGATGGTCGATCAACCGTGGGAACGTCGCTGGGCGTATGGCTTTCCCCCCGGCGCTTGGACTGTACCTCGTTCGAGGACTGTGAAAGGCGAACCTTGTTGCTCTCCACCCAGGCCCCGAAGATAGCGTTCTCGGCTCGCTTTCTCTCGGATATTTCCCGAGGCTTGGAAGGCGCGTTGGGGACCAACTCGGTGCCACCGTCAAGAAGATCCTGTTCGTGTTCATCCGAGATGCCACCGTCATCATCCTCGGCATCTCTAGAAAGCGACATATTGCCCTCTTTGGTAGCGCCAACTTTGGCAGCACCGAGAATTGGAGAGGCGGGCGCTTGATCGCCTCTACTGGTTGGCGCCAAAGAGCCGACCAAGGATCTCGGGATCTCAAGAGATGGCTTTGCGGCAGTCTGTGTCTGCCAAAGAAAAAGAAAGCAAGGCAGGGTAGACCAAAGGTAGAAAGGTAGAAGAACAGATATAGAGCGTGGAAATCAATCGGCGCCAGGCGTTAACCTTGAAAATCTCGTCGAGTTCGATCTCGCCAGGAGCGATGGGCGCCCCCCCTCTTTTTCCAAGCTGAAAGGTTGGGCAAGAGTCTCTGGGCAAACGGCACTTCCGCTGCCCTTTGAATTTCTTAATATTGGTTGCTGGTAGGAGCCGCAGCGTGATCCTTCGCATGACAAATGTCAAGCGAGAATAAAACCAGAAGTGGAAACGACATGTGCTGCCGGACTGCGGACTGGCATACAATTTGTTTGACAGTATGCCTGCAGATCCGGGCAGCCTTACCAAAGAAGGCGGGCATGTATCACCCCGATACCAGCCGCATTAACTGGGCTGGCCCGAATATGAAGCTCTCGTCCGATCTTTCCAGGGCGGACAGTTGATAACAGGTGCCCAAGTCAGATGGCTTGGGGCACTTTCAGGCAAACGGGTAGGTAGCGTCATGGGGACCAGGATCCCCTGCCTCGCCTGGTGGAATAGACAGGCCTAGAATGTGATAGCATGATAAGATAGGGAGGTAGGCAGGTACCTCTCGCAAGTTGCGGCCCCACATTGTATGGAGGCTGTACCCCCACTACCGAGCTCCCCTCATAGCAGTCAATGCCAGTATTGGCGCGAAGCATCGCATTCTGTATTTATCGCAAGTCCAAACTTGAAAAACTGCAATCAGCACCTCGCAATCCTAATAGCAACGGGAGGAAGAAATAACTAAAAAAAAAAAAAATAAAAAGAAAAGAAAACAGGAAGAAAAGGCACCAAGGAGCAGGGGAAGAATACCTGCAGGCCAACCATGGAGCAGGATAACAAGACGCTCGCCGACTGGCACCGCGAAGCCGAAGCCAGCCGGCTCGCCATGGAGACTAGTTACGAGGCTAGCGCCCCTGAACGGCGCGCCCAGCTCGAGTCCTGCATCTCTGCGTACCAGCAGGCCCTCAACCTGATCGACCGGGCCTCCATCTTCAGCCCGAACGAGTCACTCGAGGACCTGCGGACCGACCACATCCCCTTCATGCTGGTCGAGCACCACCTGGCGAACCTGGCCCAAAGGCTGCCCACTGACGGCAGCCCGCTGGCCCGGCGCAAGGTCCTGGAGGAGTCGAGGGCCCGGCACGAGCGGTTCCTGCACCTGCTCGACTCTTACGGCGCGCTGAGCCAGCCGCAGCAGCGCCTGCTGCGCGACTACGACGAGTCTCCCGCCACCTTCTCGACCCTGCCCTCGGACCCGGCCCGCCGCCGCGACGCAAAGATCGCCGCGTTCCGACGCGAGAAGGAGCTGCGCGCCAAGCTCGAGGCCCTGAAAGCGAGGGCGGCGAGGGGACGGGACGGCGGCAGGCTCAAGGTCGGGGCAACGGGCGCATCAGCAGCAGCAGGAGCAACAGCGGGAACATCAGAAGCAGGCAAGGATAACGATGGCGTCACAGGGAACGCGCTGGAGGAGGCTGAGGCCGAGGACGCGGCCGAGGAGTGGATCCGCCCCGCGCGCCTGACGCAGCTCGAGATGGCGGCCGAAGAGGCCCTGCAGGCGCTCGAGGGCATCAACCGCGAGGAGGAGGTGCTGGCGCAGGCGCCCGAGCCGTTCTTTTCCCCAGCCGGCAGCACCGTCGACGAGGACAGCCGCCGCCGTCGCGCCGACCTGGACGCGGCGAACCAGGCCGCCCGTGTCGACCAGCCGCTGCGCCGCCTGCAGTCCGTTTTTGGAGGCGGCGGGCCCCTCCTCGACAAGGGCGGGAAGCCGCTGCAGCCCTTCACCATCGTGGGGGACCGCGCCGAGCTGGCCAAGGGCGTGTTCCGGCCGGGCCACAACCTCCCCACCATGAGCATCGACGAGTACCTGGAGGAGGAGCGCCGGCGCGGCGGCATCATCGAGGGCGGCGGCGAGGCCAGTGGTATTATTTCCGAGCCGGACGAGGACGACATCGAGAAGGCCGACGCCGAGATGTACAAGGCACGGGCCTGGGACGAGTACGTCGAGGCGAACCCGCGCGGGTCTGGAAACACGTTGAACAGGGGATAGGAGGCTGGGCTTGCTTGTGGTGGCGCGCGCTGTTGAGAGCATGAAGGTATAAATCGGATTAGGAACCAAGAATAGATGCATATGATACCCGTTACCCCATCGCAAGTTCTTTCTAGGTTGACTTTGAACCCAATCCCCATATACTTCCCTCGGCATCTCTTCTCGTTGCTCATGGTTAAAGTGTTGCTCCGTTGATGGCCATGGAAATGGATTTCCCAGAGAACAGGTGCAGGCAGCACCCCCACATGAACAAATACGTCGACATACACAGAAATGGGCACCGCCTCCATATATAAATCCGATGGCTTTCTTGTTTGAGGGATGAGATACGACTCAACACGTCGTATGCAAGAGAAAGAGACAAACAATCCCCAAATGGTATCGTGTTTCGCAGCAGTTGTTCCCCCAAGATCAAAGATATAAAAAGAAGGACCCAGCAGACGCAAGGAAATCCCCAAATCAATACATGGGAAAGAACAGGATGGCAACAGGAAATCACGTCATGGACCAATCGGAATCAGAATTGCGGTCATCAACCTCCATGGCATTGGCGACAGATCCGGCCGGGGTGGTGGAGCCGCTGTCGAACCCGTAGTCTTCATCCTCGTCGTCGCTGAGACCAAAGACGCTCTTGGCGCTCGCTGTATAAGTCTGCGCGGGCTGACCCGCGCAGGGCATCAGTAGCGCAACCGCCTGGCCAGCCGGCTGGCGGTCTACGGGCAGAGAGAGCCTGGCATCGTCAAAGTCCATGTCCTCCGAGATGGCAGGTCCTCCGGTCGACGGGGCAACTGAGGAGGGGCCCCGGTGAGCCTCGAATGTCTGGGTTTCGGTGGTGTAGCTCTGGACGTCCATGTCACCAATACCGAGGTCGCTGACGGTCGAGTTTGTGGTTTCCGTCCCCACTGTCCTGCCCGTGTGGAAGCTGGGGCCCGGGCCCGAGGGACCAAGACCCTGGATGGGCGGAGGGACTTCGCCGTTGTCGTACACGCCACCGCTCTCATCGTTCAAGCCGTCCGCCCAAAGAGGAAGAAAGCGCATCTCATTGTCATTCAGGGCGAGCAGCATGTGGGAGGATATGTAGAAATTGTGCTGGTGCGGCAGATCCGGATGTGTGTGGTCCGGGTTCGTACCCCACAGCGGGATGCAGAGGCGGTTGGTGACTTTGTCTTCAAGCTCTACGAGCAGCCGGACAATGTCGAAGTATTCGGGAACATAACCAGGGATGCTAAACCCATTGATGTGGATGGCGTCGTTAAGATCTCTGGCAAGCAGCGGGAACTGGAAGTCGCTGGCAGATGGCGCATCATGACTTCTCGGCCAGGCCGTTCCCAATCGCTTCCAGAAGACCGAGGTCAAGGCTTTTTGGTTGTCATTGAGGGTATTCCAGACAGACAAGAACTCCCGACCAGGCGCCTGTCCGGGTATTTGCTTGGGACTTTTGACGCGCTGGGGTATCGGGGTGAAGTGCGCCAGGCCAGCGCTGTAGCCGTTGGTGGCGGCGCCTTCTCCAGGAGTTGAACGCGCATCCTCGACACGATCGCGGACGAACCTGAGAATAGCATCCTCCAGGGCTGTGCAGGCTGCCAGGACTCTTCGGACGCCCTCCGCCTCAGCTTGGTCTCCCGCGCAGCTTTTTAACCTCCTCTCAAGCAGCCGGATCTTGCGCCACTCATCAAGCTCAAGCCAGTCCAGAAACTGGTCCGAGAGAACATGCGCAAGGGTTCCGAGGATGCGCTCGGCCAGGGCTCGGCCGCCGTGCTCAATGGCCGTCTGAATCACATCATTGTTGATGTCTCGGAGTGGGCGGCCAAATACTGAGCACATGTGGCCGCCGCGAGGCGGGGGCGACGAGCTTTCCAGTTGCAGCGCATATTCGCTCGCAAGGATTCGGTAAGCGGCACGGGTAACCTCGTGGATTTTGACGTTGTAGCCCACGATGATGGCATCCTCAGCCAGAATCTCAATGATGTGGCTGTTCATGCCGGCCAAGAACCAGTTGCGGATATCGTTGCGCAGCCAGTCGCTTCGGTCCGAGAAGTTCAGCTCGAACAGCCTCGCAAGGCCAGCGATGGTGAAGACACGAGGAGCCGAGTCAAAGATCAGCTGACTGGTCGGGCTTCCCGCTCGTCCCATTATCCTCCTTAGAAGACGGACGACGTTTGCTGTGTGGCGGACCTCGCAATAATCCTCGATGATTTCTCGGAATCGGGGACCTTCGTCTAACCCGTCCCAGAGACAGCCGCGCGGTTCCGGCTCAGCTTCGTCGGTCTTAGGGAAGAGAGAAGGGTGGTATTTCAAGGCGCACTCGCAACTGTCATCGTGGCCGAAAACGAGCGCCTTGTCGATCTTTGGCGGCACCAGTGCGGTCCTAAACCAGCGCATGACGCCCTTGGAGAGCGTGAGTATCTCGAGATGAGACGAGTGCAGATCCTCGTCGCTGGAGGGTCCAAGGTCAAGTATGTAGTCGATACCCTCGGGAATCAGCTGCTTGGCGGTCAGGCGAGCGCGGTTCTTTGCCTGATACTTTTTGTCGTCCAGCAAACGAGGAAACAGGTCGAGCCCGCAGTCCCGCAAGAGCCAAGACCGGAAGCGAAGGCGGTAGGAAAACGGAAAGCTTCCACCACTACAAGTTCGGTTTGGCTTATGCCTTGGGATCTCGAGTAATATCAAGGTGTCGCCCTGGCACATGTCGCTGGCGGCTGTTTGGACATATTTGATGTCAATGTCATGAACGGCTGTTACGGCGAACTCGTCTCGACGCCGGTCCCCTTCCGGCAGCATGAAGTTGACTGCCATGTCGATGGGTGTACTGGGCGGAATTTGAGTTTCTTGCAGGAGCCTGGAGGCCCCGTCCGGACTCGCTGGCGGAGGGTTGGTGTCGTACATCCTGGCTCCGGGATCCTGATGAAAGCGTCTTCTCTAAGCCGCGGTTCTGATATCGCAGCAGATGAGTCTGCCAAATACTTGGGCGGTAACGGGAAACAAAAAGAGGTGGAAATGTTGCAGATTCAAAATACAATATGAGAAGGATTGAAAAAGAAGAAATAAGCAGACCGAAGGTTGTTCCGCAGCCTTGCCTGATGGAGGTGCTCTCTTGGTCAGAAGACAGAAAATACAAGAAGACGAAGGCAATGTGGGTACATGGGTAGACGGACGCCTGCCTGCCTGGCTCCTAAACTGGAGCTTTGGAGGAAGTATGCAAGGCAAGCAAGCGTGTAAAAGGCCAGGGGCAGGCTGGTTGTCGACGGACGGTAGGCTTGACGGCCTCGCTCAAGGCAGGTCGCGATCGAGAGTTGCACATTACATTGAATCATCTCAGGAATTACCACGCCCAAGGCGGCCGGGCATGGCTGCCTGACGCGAGGGGTCTTCCTGTGGCGTGCCAGGCCGCCTCCGAGCTCCAGACTGGTGCGTGTGGGCGCGGGCAGGCAGGCTGCTGGCGGACCGTCAGCACGACGGTGCAGTCAGCCCGAACGGCCGCCTACACTCTACACCCATGCGCTGCCCGTCCATTCGATCCTGGGTGGGCGACACAAGGCGGCCAAAGCTGGATGGGATTCGATTGGCTGTCCGTTTCCGTACCAAGCAGGCTGTTGCCGTGCTGTTGGCTGTTCCAAGTAGTCCGTGGGCGCCAGCGAGCATGATTGATTGCATCTGCTCCGCTTGCTTTTTTACTCTGCTATTTTTCGGACCTTTCTTCTTTCCATCTTCAGCATGCCTTCTAAACACATTCACAAGGGCAATATGGCACCCGAGGACGTTTTTTGAGCATGCTGCTCCGAGACCAACGGCGCATGCTCTTCCTTGTGAATTGAACTACATATTTATATACCTATACCTGTGTAGGGCTTCAGCGCCTGGCTCCAGCACGACAAACGTCAGTTTCATTGGGTTTGCTTTGGCCCACCACCGAAGTGTGTTAGTCGGTGTGCCAACAGCCCACTTGGATAGATGGAGCCGGCAGGCAATGCGACTGATGGCTAGCAGTTTGGATACTAAACTTGACGGATGATAGGTTCCTCGCTGTATTCCATCATTGTTACGAGACCCCCATGGGGATGGTCCATTTTATCTCTTTGTTTTTCTTCACATGTCGCTTCCCCCCGCGTCTTGGTCAAGGTCACATGACGTGCGTTGCTTGCGCTACCCTCTGGGGACTGCCTATCCCCGGGATATGCAACGTTGGGCGTGTGCCTGCTCCGAGGGTGGGGAAGACGTCACAGGGCGTGATCGACGAAGTTAATGGAAATGGCGAATGTCGACGCGGGGGAGGCAGCGGTCAGTCTAATCGGTCCACGAGGCGTTGCTCTGGGCACGGATGATCCAGTTGCGTGTGAATAAAAAGCCGAGTTAAAAAAAAGGAGAGAAAAAAAAGGACGAAGCTTTCACTGGTGTGGGGCGCACGTCACCACTTTGTGGCCAACGAAATCACGCCTCCGGCCTTAGTAGTCCCGCCAAAAAAATAACAAGCACCATGGCCACACTCCAAGGTACATCCTATTGGTTACTAAGAAGCCAAAGAGGGGAGAGAAAGAAGAGAGAAGAGTGCTAAAGAAGGGGGAGAAAAGGAAGAGAGAAAAAAGAAGAAAAGAACCGGAAAAGATACACAGTTTTTACTCTAGACAGCCTCAATCCTGCAGGCCCTCTAATATTGGGTATTGTATCAATGCGTAGGCTGCAGAGTGCTGTGTACCTGTCTGAGTTCTGGTCGGCATGCTCAGCATCCCAACCCCGCAGTTTGGGTGGAGGCGGACCAGGCCAGGCCAGGGCGCAGCGGCACGCCCATGGATGGCCAATGCAGCTCGGGAGCTACAGGGGCGCATGGGCCGAGGATTGATGTGTCGTGTGCTCCATCGCCAGCTTTGGGCTGGGGTTGGGGGGCCTGGCCTGCATGTTTCCCCAACAGTGCCCAGCACCAAATACCGCCTCCTTGTTTAGCAAGTGCCCAAACTCCCTTTACCGACTTCTTACGTTGCATTCGGTGATTTTTTGCCTCCTGTTGGCCACAAAGGTCCCTCCCGACCCCCAGGTACCACCTCAGCATCTCCCGGTTGGGGTTTAGTATAAACTCTCGTCCGTGGCCTTGCCTGCCACCGCAGCTGAACAAGGTTCCTTGTCCCTCCTCAAAAACATACGATACCCCCCAGGCATTGCCTGCTCGCCTTTCCCGCATCTCTCTCCGTTGTCTTCCCAACCGCCCGCCCGCTTGTAGCGGTCTTTTTTTGCTATTTGCATAATCTTTCACAACCTTGTTGTATCTTGCGCTCAGCCTGCTCCCTTGTTGCCAAGCTCTTTTTGTCATCTTTGACCTTGGCTAGACCATTCACCTCCTTCACCATAAAAGAAGAGCAGTCTCGCCACACGTCACACAGGCGCCCAGCTCCTGCGATATATGCCCAACCAGCTCGAACATTAGCGGCGCCCTTCCCAATCCCTCCAAGATGGATCAGACGAAGATGCCCTTGAACCGCGGGAACGCCCATGCCATTGCGTTTGTACCCTGTTGTTCCCCTTCCCGAGCTCCGACTTTCCATGGCCAAGGTTTGACTGACAGCTCCGCCGCAACAGTCGAAGAGGCCGCACCGGCGCCGCCCTGGCCCTTTCGGCCGCCGCCGCCGTCGGCATCATGATCAAGTACCAGGCAGACGCCATCAGGAATAACGAGATTGCCCAGAAGACGTCGCGCTACGTCAGCGTTGAGCGGAGCGGTGGGGGCATATAGGAGAAGCAGAGCACACCTGCTTTCCTTGATTCTTTTGCATGAGAAAGTTCGCGGGTACGAAGTGTGACAGGAGGTGACAAACGTAACGAACTACACGTGAATTTTGGTCCAGTTGAGGGGCCAACCGGGAATAAACATAGGGTCTGATGAGGGAATACCCCGGGATGATCAACAAGGGATGCTTCGACTCTGGGATGTTGGGACGGTCCGTGCTATTAGGCCAGGACCCAGGAGTTTGGGCGTCGAAATACGCAGATTACCAAGGAATGAATAAAGACTTATCATCTCGCTGGCGAGGCCGCCAAAAACAAGGATACCAACACCAGACCAAGCAAGCTGCTTGGAAAGGGCAATACGGACCGACCCGAGATAAGTCCGAGAGGAGGTGCTTTGTGGAATTAAACATGAATCCATACCATGCCAACGTCGTAAGCTTTCCCCGGCATTTTGTGTCGGAGGAGCTCAAAAAAGGAGTTCGCCCGCCAATCCCATGTATCCCCAATGCCATTAACCATGGAAAAGTAAGCCGAGAAGACGAACCTCGAACTCGGGAGAACACGCAGCAAAAGAAAAATCATGGACGCCTTGGACCAAATGCCATGCTGAACAAGAAAGCAGCAAGAAAGAAGATGGACAGTAAAACAAGAACAAGAATACGAGAGAGCAAAAAGAAGAAGGAAAAGACCAAGGGAAAAAAGTGCCCGACTTGGGAAAACAAATGTCTGAAAACATGGAAGAGTTAAACAAAACAAGAACCCAAAATAAAGACAAGATTCATGCAGGGAACGCTCATGTTAGCCCCCCTTTTCCTTTCCCAAGGACATCCGCCAGCCTCAGTCAAATAAATTGCCACCTTCAGGGGCCCAAGGACCGAAGAACCGGAAACAGAAAAAAATGCCGCATGCCGCATCATTCACAAAGAGCCCCCTCTCCTCGTGAAGCTGTCATCAAGCCCCGTGTCGTCGTCCGTGTCATCGTACTCCGCCGGAGTCCTAACCTCCTTCCCCTTGCCCTTGTGGTCGATCGGAATCCCGCCGCGCCCTTCGCGCCCGTCCCCTATGCTTTGCAGACTCGGCGGCCTGCTCTGCGTGCGCCGTATCGCCCGGCTCGCGACGACGACTGACCCCCCGTGGCCGCCGTGGTATTGTCCCATCGTTGATGCGCGGGTGTATCGACGCCTGTCCCGCCCCCCCGCGACCTCAATGGTGGCCAGGCCAGGGCTGTTGGTGCCGCTCGCGCCTCTCCGGCCGCCGTCCTCGTCGCCAGAGTTAAAGGCCGTGCTCGGGTAGCCGCTGGAGCGCTGAAGGACCCTCATCTCGCGCACCACGTCGGCAAACCCTTCCTCGAGCGTCTTCATGCGCGCCAATACCAGCCGGCTCATCCTGTCGCTGTTGTCACGGCGCTCCGCCGCCGCGGCCCCGCGCAGGCCGCCCGGGCCCATGTGGCCCATCATTCCCGTGGCCATGGCCATTTGTGTCGCGAAGCTGCTGGGCACCGCGCCTGCGAACGCGTCGTCGTCCACCCCACCGTTCAGGCCGACGCCACCGCTACCACGCCTCTCACCGCCTCTTCCTCTGTTTCCGCCGACGCCCTCACTGTCACCGACCCCGGAGGCCATGTCCGAGCTGCCGTCAATGTTGATGTCGAAAGAAGATAGCCGCCGTTGCGCTCGCCGCGCATGCGTGTCCAGTGTAAGGCCAAAGAGGCTGCCCGCACGACTGTTGTTGTGGTTGTGATTGTTGGGTGCCGTGTGTGCCAACTCGCGCGGTGTTACTATGGGACGAGGTCGCGTGGTATGGTGGCCGGCGCGCCGGGGCGACATATGTCCAGCCGAGGGTGTTGCCGCGGGGGTCTGGCGATTGCTTACCGGCCTCGACCGTTGCTGCTGCTGACGTGGAGGCGAAAGGGAAGATACAAGATTTTCTGGTGGGTCCTGGGCTCGCGGGTTGAATAGTATCGTATTCGACGAGAGAGTACGGCTGTGCAAGGCTTTGCGTTGTCTCGGCGAGTGAGGCGCCCTGTCTCGAACAAGTGACTCCGGGGAGCTTCCCGCAAGCACCCCAAATCTAGCTGCTACGGGGGTTGTAAAGTAGTCTTCATCGATCGCTTCAGAGTTGTCGGGATTAATCGTGGCCTTGTCTTCCTCCTCGTCGTCGTTGGTGACAAGCTCATCATCACCGTCACCCTCGGCATCTGTTGTTTCCTTGAGGTTGGCCGGCTCTCGATGGTGATCAAGATCGCTAAATGGACCGTCAAACGGCGGATATGGCGCATTTGAAACAAGGTCTGCTGGGTCGCTCGCTACCGACCGCACCTCGGATATGTTGGGAAACCGCCTCGCTATCCGGTCTCGGGGGATGCTTAATCGTCCCTGCCATTCGATTCCTCCCCTGCCGTCCATTGTCGAGTAGTTGTTTACTGGGTCCGCAAATCCTTCATTCTGGTCCATCCAGTGCCGAATGGCCGTTTGTGTTTTCTTCCGCTCGTTTCTCCTCTGCGTCCGGAAGGCGTTCATGTCGGGGACCCTCCGAAACACCTCTTCCAAGGCGTGATCCTTCTGGTAGCCTGTGACAGATTCTTCGCGGTTCCGCACGTTGGGGCTGAAGAGTGCGACCCTGCTGGCCGGGTCGGCGAGAGAGACGGCCCGTCTGCGCCTGCGGCCTGGGTTTTCCACCAGGTCTGTTGGCGCATACATGGAAGGAGCCAGGAAGAACCGCTCATAGAAGTAGATGGCCCATAAGAGGGGGAAGTGCGTCAACTTGATCACATAACGGTTGAGTGCGACGAATGGCTTCATTGGCATGCAGTACCTCAGGGGGGTAAGAAACCATGCCAAGATATTGCCCGGGGCAATGTATGAGAAGAGGGCGTCGTTCTTGACCATGGATATTGTATTGATGGCGAACAAGAACCTATGAGGCTCGACAAGTCAGTCATCTCTGATTTATGCTCACTCAAGTTTACGTTCAGGAATGGAGGCTTACTGATGCTCTTCCTTTGCATTCGACGCGATGGTCATGAAGGAGTTGGTTAGGACAGTGATCAATATAGTCCTGGGTTGACGCGAGACCTGGTCAGCAAAAAAAGTCCCTGGTTTTTCAAGCTTGGCTAGGCATAGCACAAACCCCGGGGAAAACAGAGTGCATATCCGCCAAGCAAGCAATGGCTGGAGGTATGAGACTTACACAACCATGAAGTGACAAATGATGAGGAAGAGGCCCATCAGAACCTTTCCGAGAGCGTCGGTGGCTGCCCAGACCTCCCATGCGGCGGGGGTGAAACCCATAAGAATCTGGAAGATTTTATAGGCGATCTCGGCGCCGTCGCCGCTATTCTTGGACATGGTGAAAAAGACAAAGAATCCGCTGCAGCAGATCATGACCAAGACCAGGATCGCCGCCAGATCAAGGGCCATAAGGCGGAAGGCGATCAGCAGCTGCGAAAAGTACTGGTAGTGGTCTAGCACACTGAAGATGCGGGGCAGCAACAATATGCCATTGGCGGCTAAGATATCGTACGCCAGGTCGTTCCACCTGCTAGCGTCGATAAGAAAGACTCCGTACAGCCTCAGGCAGTAGTATACTATCAACAAGAGCAGGATGCCCAGGTCGAAGATGTTCCAGAAGCTCATGATGTACAGCGAGAATCCTTGCTCGTTGAAGCCGACGAGCTCGTCCAGCATGAATCCGGCGCTCCAGAACCAAAAGACGAGCTCCAGGGTCGATATCATGGACGACCGCTGCTGCAGAACGGCGAGGAAGAGGCCTATGAGGACGGCAAGAGACAGCGTCGAGAGGAACTGCCGGTAGCGGGGCACACGTAGCCTCGAGAGCTTGAATAACGACGCGTTTCGGGGGTTGTATAGCGAGACGGTCCGGCGGCCGACCACGGCGTCCCGGGAGAACACCGAGTTTTCCTTGGGCGTCTGCACCCCGCCGAGGAGCGGGGTTCTGGCATCGGCCTGGCTCCGGCGGCGCCCGGTGGCGGTGTTTGCGGAGCCTGGCGCAACCAGCGGCGCCCGGTGAAGGCTGTCGGCAGCCGAGTAGAAGACGATGGCTCCGTTCCAGATGGCCTCGAGCTGCTGCACGACCAAAGGGTGGGCCAGGAAGTGTTTGGCCGAGGCGCGGATGGCTACCTCGAGGGTAGAAGTCCTAGCTGCCGCCGACTTGGACCTGCCCGGCGCATCGCGGAATCCCATCGGAGTCTGGCCGCCCGGCAAGCCCTGGAGAGGATAGAAGTCGTAGGATAGGGCGTCTATGAGCTCGCGGGTTGAGTACTCCTTGAGGAGCTTGATAGCCAGAAGCTCGCACACCTTCGCCCTGGTGCTGCTGGTGCCTGCGTTGCCCGGATATATATGACCCTCCTTCTGAAACTGCAAGCAGTTTGCCATGAGAGCGTACAGCGTGGCTTTCGAGAAGTGCTGGGTCCTGATTTGCAGCTGCATGGGCTTCAGCAGGAACTGGGAGACCTGCGGAGACCTCAGTTGCTCCCAAGTAAGCGTGGTCTCAGTGCGGGCCTGGACGAGGATGCGAATCGCATGGGTTATGCTGTATACAGGCAGAGAATCTGGGATGGCAAGAAGTGGTGTTAGTACAAGGTTTCGCTCCATGTTCGTTCCCAGCCAGTCGGCAGGTGGTGTGCGATGTCGTGGACGCACCGAGATGGGAGGCGGAGAATAGAGGCAGCAGATTCCTGGCTGAGTGAGGATGCGAGCCGTCCTCGTCCCCGTCGTCCTCGTCTCCATTACGATCATCCTGCCCATGCACATAGGCTCGGGGGGTGCCCTCGTCGTTGGAGTCGTCTTCGTCGTCGTCGGCCTCGGTGAAGTCGGCGGTGGCATGGCGGCGGCGGGTGTGTTCGGGGCTGGCCGGGCCAGGCGATGGCAGCCTCTCTATCGGGTCTCGTTCCTGGGCGCGCCGAACGCCCCTAAAGGGACGAAGTAGCCTCGGAATCATTTTCAGACCAAGACCTGCTTCGATCCCCCCTCGTCACGTATCACCGGGCCATGTGGCGATCCTATCTTTTTTTGCTTGGGACGAAGCTGACACCAGAGCGGGCGACGAGGATAAAAAATAAAATAAAAAAGAAGAAGCAAAAGGATAGAAAGAAAAAGGAGGAAGAGGGAGAAAGGAGGAGGCCGCCGTGCAATGCCAACCAGTACGGATGCAGCGGTCCTGACACAGCCAACCAAGACACAGAGCTCTGCGACAAGCCGCACGACTGCCAGCTACGAATGGTTGGTGCTGGACGGGTACAGGCCTCCTAGCAAAACATTGTCGAGTGCAACAAGGCAAACCAACCCCCCGGCTGCTGGTCAGGAACAGCCCCAGCAAAGGTCAAGAGCGCAAAAACAGGAAAGACAAGACAAGGCAAGGCAAGGCCAGGCCACGGCGGCGCGACAGGCGCGACGGGGGTCCGCTTTTAATAAACCAAGGCGATAAGCAGAGCAGATGGAAGCTCTATGCAAATTAGCACGCCCCATTGCGATGGGCCCTATGGCCTTGTAGCCTCCACCTGCGGGTGGGGTGGCACGCACGGCCTGCCCGGTGGCTGCTGCTGGATCGACTTCCCAGGCCAGCGTCGCGCAAACCTGGATGTTGGCTCGGCAGGCGCAGCTCGGTGGTTGTGGTGGTTGTGGTTTCTCCTCCGCAAAAGCCCACCCACACCCCCCTCGCCCACCCCATGCCTGACAGAAGCCATCGCGCGCAAACTTTTCCTGCAGATGTGATCCCTCCATTCCGTCTCGACTCTTGCCACTTGCAGGCCTCGGCTGAGGGGAAGAGGGAGGGTATCCCTGCCTGCATCCTGCACCCAGCAGCCTCCGTCTGACTCGGATGCTCAAGATCGAATGCAACCTGCCGCGGCCGGATTGTGCGATGGAGGCGTGACTGCTAAGGAATCATGCATATGTGCCTTGCCTCCCGCCGGCCGGCTTCCTAGGCTGAGGCGGGCTACCTAGCGGCGGGGCCCAGTGCACGAAATGCGAAGCGCACCAGACCCATGGATGATGGATCTCGTTACGAGCCTACTGACGCCGTCATGTCCCCTAGGTGGGCGACGCATGACTTATCGCGCGTGCGTCTCAAACATCAGTGGTGTGGTATGCCAAATGCACGCTACTGCTGATTGCTACCACACCACAACATCGCCCGGCAGCCATGGGAGGACACAGCCTGTCGCGATTGGACCCGCCCTCTTCTGGTGAGCAATGGCGGTGAAAGCTGGGCATGGGGAGCGTGCTTGGCAACGCTTCTGCGATTGCATCACTTTGTACGCAACGCAACCCAGAATGAGCAGCACCATCGCCAACTGAACACCTACCTAAAAAGAAGGGAAAGGGTCTAGAAATAGCAAAACGGCTCATCGGGTGCTTTGGCCCGCAGTGATACACCAGCCTGGTGCAGAATGGCGCTTGTTTTGGTGGGCGGGCGTGAGCGGTTGGCTGGCAAGAGCCTGCCTGCCTGACTGTTCAATGCTGGCATGTGGCAGACAGCCGCGCTAGAACCGGGTCGCGACCGCGCCAAACTTGGGAAGGTAGCCCGGCCAAATAGATCTAGGTCTAGACGGGCAGGCAGGTCATACGAAGAGCTCAAATTGATAGTACCCTTCAGCCCGGATGTTCAACCCCGGCCCTCGCGACAAACAGTGCACGGTCAGGCCCTCCCTCCATGATCGCTTTAAAAACAGATCGGATTCGGCTTGGTCAGTTGACGAAGGAATCTCCAAGCTGGGGTTGGAAGTGGGGTGGAGCCCGGGCTATTTCTTACGCAACCTGGAAAACAGAGCACGCAGATAACTGTGCGTAATCCCCTCACAGTTGACCGCGAGATCTCGTCAGCAGTCAAAGGGATGTCTCTGCTCACGCAAATCCGTAGGTTTTCATACGAACATGAAAACAACTGATGTTACAGCCCATGAGCAAGAAGGAAGCGTCTGTCAAACTGCCTCTGCCGAGTCCGCATTGAACAAGGCCACACCCACCACCACACCAAAGATGATTGGCAGGGGTTAGCACCAAGGCTGGCTGGCTCTGTGCTGAGCTTTTTCAGGAAGCTCCGCTCCACTGACTGAACCGTGCTCATATCAACTAACCATGAACGATTGCGGTGGGTTGCGTGATGCGTGTATTTCGTCTCCATCACAACCCAGATCTTGGTTTACCAGCATAATGTACGATGCCGGTAGGGCTTCAGACAATGGCAATTTTGTGGGCCAAAAGCAAAGGACCCTTGACCTGGGCAGGCTCTAGGAGGGCTCGTGTTCTCAACCTCATCTAGACCAACCAGCCATCATCACACAAGACTTGGCATTTAGGCCGAACTACACGGCAGGCGGTGGGAATGCCAGCCTTTGCATACTGCACCTCTGGTTGGACGGGCGAGGCCTGGGGATTGTTCCCTGTATGAGCAGCTGAAAGTCTCTCCACTGCCAGCATTCCATTGGATAATCTCGACTTACCGAGCTCGAGAGATGGGGGGCTAAAAGAAATTCTGTGTTTATTCCAGGGGTTCCCAGGCGCCGGACGGAATTGACCAAACAGAATGGAGCCTGGAAGCTCGAATCGCCGATGATGGAGTACTCTGAAAAAAAAAGTTTTTGGCGGGGTCGATCTCTGGTGGCAGAAACTGAAATCCCATACAAGACGAAAACCGCCATTGTCACCACTGCATTACTTTACCTTCTTTCCCCTCCTCTCTCCCTTCCTCCAACGGATCGGAGAGCTTCAGGCGAAGACGGTCGCTCGAATGCCTGGAGTTTGAGATCGTCGCACCGAGAGAGATACCAGAGCGAGCTCGGCATCCTCCACTTGTGCCATCTCCAAAGCTCAAAGCTCGAGCCTCCCCCGCCCCTGACGCTCGTCCACCGCCAGCCTCTGCGCGCTCATTGAAATTTTTTTCTCGCGAGGGGCAGCTTCCCCGTAGCCGAGATGGCTGCTCGCGTGTTTCCTCCTGCGTCGTCTGGCGTCACCGACGCCGCAACCGACGAGAGGCTCGTCTGCCTTGAGCTCCAGGATGGCTCTGCCTACCAGGGCTACAGCTTCGGCGCCCTCAAGAGCATGGCGGGAGAGCTCGTCTTTCAGACCGGCATGGTGGGATACCCAGAGTCCATCACTGACCCCTCATACAGGGGCCAGATCCTCGTCATCACTTTCCCTCTGGTCGGCAACTACGGCGTTCCCTCGCGCAAGACCATGGACGAGCTGCTTGAAGACCTTCCTGCCCACTTCGAGTCCTCCCAGATCCACATCGCCGGTCTGGTCACCGCGTCCTACTCTGGAGAAGACTTCTCCCACTTCCTCGCCGAGTCCTCGCTGGGCACATGGCTGAAGGAGCAGGGCGTGCCCGCCATGTACGGCGTCGACACTCGCGCCTTGACCAAGCATATCCGTGAGCACGGGAGCATGCTGGGACGCATGCTGATGCAGAAAGAAGACTCCCTCGTCAACGGCAATGCTGCCAGCGACTCCCTGCCTCAAATCAGGAGTCTGGCCGTCCCCGACTGGGCGCAGCACTTTGAGACTATCGACTGGGTGAACCCCAACCAGAAGAACCTTGTCGCCGAGGGTAAGCTCTCTCCTGCTTGCTTTTTTTCAATCAGTTGGACAGGGATAAGCCACTGACAGGCTTGTTGCAGTATCGATCACCGCTCCAAAGCTCTACAAGCCCCCGACAGACGCTGCCTTGAAGCACCCCTCCGGCCGGCCCATCCGGATTCTCTGCCTCGATGTTGGTATGAAATACAACCAGCTGCGCTGCTTCCTCAAGCGCGGTGTTGAGGTTCTGGTCTGCCCATGGGACTATGACGTCTCCAAGGGAGCCGGCACCGAGTACGATGGTCTCTTCCTTTCCAACGGCCCTGGCGATCCTTCAGTACTACAGGACACCGTCAAGAGGATCTCCGACGCTGTGGCAGCCAACAAGACGCCTATCTTTGGTATCTGCCTGGGTCATCAGCTGCTCGCGAGGGCTTCGGGTGCTAGCACCATCAAGATGAAGTTCGGAAACCGCGGCCACAACATCCCCTGCACGAGCATGGTCACGGGCAAGTGTCACATCACCTCTCAGAACCACGGATATGCTGTCGACACGTCGACGTTGTCCGATGGCTGGAAGGAGCTCTTTGTGAATGCCAACGATGGCAGCAACGAAGGCATCATGCATATGGACAAGCCCCATTTCAGTGTCCAGTTCCACCCCGAGAGCACGCCTGGACCTCGGGATACCGAGTTCCTCTTCGACGTCTTCATCGGCACCGTGGTGAAGTGTGCCGCCGACAGCAGCGCTCTTCAGACTTCCGTTCACTTCCCCGGCAGCACTGTGGAGGAGAACAACAGGTTGCACCCTCGTGTGCACGTCAAGAAGGTGCTCGTTCTCGGCAGTGGCGGTCTGAGCATTGGCCAGGCGGGCGAGTTCGACTACTCGGGCAGCCAGGCCATCAAGGCCCTGAAGGAGGAGGGCATCTACACTGTCCTCATCAACCCCAACATTGCCACCATTCAGACGTCCAAGGGTCTTGCAGACAAGGTCTACTTTCTGCCCGTTAATGCGGATTTCGTTCGCAAGGTCATCAAGTACGAGAGGCCTGATGCCATCTACGTCACCTTTGGAGGCCAGACTGCCCTGCAAGTCGGTATCCAGCTCAAGGACGAATTCGAGGAGCTGGGCGTCAAGGTTCTTGGCACACCCATCCAGACCATCATCACGACCGAGGATCGTGAGCTGTTTGCTCGCAGCATGGAGTCGATTGGCGAGAAGTGTGCCAAGTCGGCTTCCGCCAGCAGCGTCGACGAGTGCATGCGTGTCGTCAAGGACATTGGCTTCCCGGTCATCGTCCGCGCTGCGTACGCTCTTGGAGGTCTTGGAAGTGGATTCGCCAACAACGAGGCTGAGCTGCTTGACCTATGCAACAAGGCTCTTGCCGCCAGCCCTCAAGTGCTGATTGAGAGAAGTATGAAGGGCTGGAAGGAGATCGAGTACGAGGTGGTGCGTGATGCCCAGGACAACTGCATCACAGTCTGCAACATGGAGAATTTCGATCCCCTAGGCATCCACACCGGCGACTCTATCGTTGTTGCTCCTTCGCAGACACTGTCAGACGAGGACTATAATATGTTGCGGACGACGGCGGTCAATGTCATCCGCCACCTGGGCGTGGTGGGCGAGTGCAACATCCAGTACGCTCTTAACCCTTTCTCGCGGGAGTACTGCATCATCGAGGTCAACGCCAGACTGTCGAGGTCCTCGGCTCTTGCCTCCAAGGCGACCGGCTACCCTCTGGCGTTTATTGCGGCCAAGCTCGGCTTGGGCATTCCGCTCAAGGAGATCTCCAACTCGGTCACCAAGGTCACGTGTGCCTGCTTTGAGCCATCGCTCGACTACGTAGTGGTCAAGATGCCTCGCTGGGATCTCAAGAAGTTTACCAGGGTGTCGACGCTCCTGGGATCGTCCATGAAGAGTATTGGCGAGGTCATGAGCATTGGTCGCACGTTTGAGGAGGCCATCCAGAAAGCCATCCGCGCCATCGACTTCCACAACCTTGGTTTCAACGAGACCAAGGCTCTTATGTCGATCGACGACGAGCTGCAGACGCCCTCAGACCAGCGTCTCTTTGCCATTGCAAACGCCATGAACAGCGGCTACTCCGTTGACAAGATCTGGGAGATGACCAAGATCGACAGGTGGTTCCTCAACAAGCTCAAGGGGCTTAGCAACTTTGCCAAGAGCATGAACGCCTTCAATGCCAGCGATATTGCCAAGCGCCCCGATCTGCTGCTGAAGGCCAAGCGCCTGGGCTTCTGCGACAGGCAGCTGGCCAAGTTCTGGAGCTCCAACGAGCTGGCAGTGCGCCGCATGCGCCTTGAGGCTGGTATCACGCCGTTTGTGAAGCAGATCGACACTGTGGCCGCCGAGTTCCCCGCCTTCACCAACTACCTCTACCTTACCTATAACGCCACCGAGCACGACATTGCGCTCGATGACCACGGTGTTATGGTGCTTGGTTCAGGCGTTTACCGCATCGGGTCCTCAGTCGAGTTCGATTGGTGCTCAGTCCGCGCCATCCGCACTCTTCGCGAGAGTGGCTACAAGACCATCATGGTAAACTATAACCCTGAGACGGTCAGCACGGACTACGACGAGGCCGACAAGCTTTACTTTGAGAACATCAACCTGGAGACGGTACTTGATATCTACCAGATGGAGTCTGCCAGTGGTGTCCTGGGCGCCATGGGCGGTCAGACCCCGAACAACATCGCTCTCCCTCTTCTCCGATCCGGTGTCAGGGTTCTGGGCACGTCCCCTGAGATGATCGATACTGCCGAGAACCGCTACAAGTTCTCGCGTATGCTTGACAGGATTGGGGTGGACCAGCCCACTTGGAAGGAGCTGACAAGCTTCGATGAGGCCCGAAACTTCTGCAACTCGGTATCTTACCCGGTGCTTGTCCGCCCATCGTACGTGCTCTCGGGAGCAGCCATGAACACGGTCTACTCCGAGGCCGATCTCGAGTCGTACCTGAAGCAGGCCGCCGAGGTTTCTCGCGAGCACCCTGTTGTTATCACAAAGTACATCGAGAACGCCAAGGAAATCGAGATGGACGCGGTTGCCAAGGACGGCAGGGTTGTCGGCCACTTCATCTCGGAGCACGTTGAGAATGCCGGTGTCCACTCGGGAGACGCTACCCTTATCCTCCCACCCCAGGATCTGGAAAAGACCACGATCGAGCGGATCGAGGAGGCGACGCGTAAGATTGCCGATGCGCTCAACGTGACGGGCCCTTTCAACATTCAGTTCATCGCCAAGGACAACGACATCAAGGTCATTGAGTGCAATGTTCGAGCCTCGCGCTCGTTCCCCTTTGTGTCTAAGGTTATGGGCGTCGATCTCATCGAGATGGCCACCAAGGCCATCATGGGCCTGCCGTTCGAGGAGTACCCTGACGCGGAAAGGAATGCCGAGTGTGTCGGTGTGAAGGTGCCCCAGTTCAGTTTCTCCCGTCTCTCGGGAGCCGACCCCGTCCTGGGTGTTGAGATGGCATCGACAGGTGAGGTTGCTTGCTTTGGCAGCAACAAGTACGAGGCTTACCTGAAGGCTCTCATCTCGACGGGCTTCAAGATCCCCCGCAACAATGTTCTTCTGTCTATCGGATCATACAAAGACAAGAAGGAAATGCTGCCGTCGGTGGCCAACCTGCAGAAGCTGGGGTACAAACTCTTCGCGACGGCGGGCACAGCCGACTTCCTGCAGGAGCATGGCATCCCGGTGCAGTACCTCGAGGTTCTCGGGGCCGAGGACGACGACCAAAAGTCCGAGTTCTCTCTCACGCAGCATCTGGCCAAGAACATGATCGACCTGTACATCAACCTGCCGTCCAACAACAAGTACAGGCGCCCGGCCAACTACATGAGCAAGGGCTACCAGACCCGCAGGATGGCTGTGGACTACCAGATCCCGCTTGTTACCAACGTTAAGAACGCCAAGATTATGGTTGAGGCCATTGCAAGGCACTTTGAGCTGGAGGTGGGCGTACGCGACTATCAGACCAGTCATCGCACCATGATCCTCCCCGGCCTCATCAACATTGCCGCCTTTGTCCCGGGTCTGGTGTCGCAGGGTAATGAGGATCTTACGACCGTCAGCAAGGCATCGGTCGCTGCTGGCTTCAGCATGATCAGGGTCATGCCCCTGGGTGTGGAGGGCTCCATCACGGACGCGAGGACGCTCAAGATCGCGCAGCTCAACAGCAAGTCGGGGGCGCACTGCGACTTCAACTTCTCTGTCTCGGCAACTTCGACCAACGCGCAGCAGATCAGCCAGGTTACGGGCGAGGTCGGCTCGCTCTTTATCCCCTTCAACCACCTTTCGGACAACATCAGCAAGGTGGCCGCTGTCACAGAGCACTTTGACTCTTGGCCGACACACAAGCCCATTGTCACGGACGCCAAGACAACAGACCTCGCGTCCATCTTGCTCCTCGCTAGCCTACACAGCCGGCGGATCCATGTCACCTGCGTTACGACCAAGGACGACATTAGGCTCATTGCACTCAGCAAGGAGAAGGGCCTCAAGGTGACGTGCGACGTGTCCATATACTCGCTGTACCTCTCGCAGAAGGACTTCCCCGGCTGTCAGTTGCTTCCAACTGTCGAGGACCAGAAGGCGCTGTGGGACCACATGGCCACCATTGATGTCTTTTCGATCGGCAGCCTGCCGTACCAGCTGGCCCATACTCTGGGTCATGGCGCCGACGCATCGATGGGCATCGCGGACGCCCTGCCTCTCCTTCTAACGTCTGTCGCCGAGGGTAAGCTCACGATCGACGACATCAAGATTCGCCTGCACGACAACCCAATGGAGATCTTTGAGCTTCACGAGCAGCTTGGCACCTCTGTGGAGGTTGAGATGAACCGCCCGTACACGGTTCCGACGACAGGCGAGTGGTCGCCGTTTGCGGGCCGCATGATGCGCGGGTCGGTCCAGAGGGTCACGTTCGACAACAAGGTCGTCTGTCTCGATGGACAAGCCCTCGAGATGGCGCCTCTGGGCAAGGACATGTCGACACACAACGCCCTGCCCCTGCCCCTGCCGATGTCTCCTCCCATGAAGCCCGCTACCGACAGTACTGCTGGAAGGCGCTCGTCGTTCCTGGCGGCAGGCCCGCGGCCTATTCTCCGGCCGCGCGGGTTGGATGCGGCTATGTCGCCGACGATTGGCGCAAAGCTACTGGCGGAGCACGAAATCCCCGGGCATGCAATCTTGCCGTCTCTGGGCGGTGCCTCGTCTCTGAAGGAGCTTCTTGCAGCGCCTTCGCGGTTCAAGAACCAGCACGTTCTCTCGGTGCACGACTACAAGCGCGGGGACCTCCACCACCTCTTCACCGTGGCACAGGAGATGCGGCTGGGTGTGCAGCGTGACGGCGTTCTCAACGTGCTCCAGAACCGAGTACTCTGCACGCTGTTCTACGAGCCGTCTACTCGCACGTCAGCTTCGTTCGATGCGGCTATGCAGCGGCTCGGCGGGCGGACGATTGCCATCTCGACGTCACACTCGTCGGTCCAGAAGGGCGAGACGCTTCAGGACACCATCCGGACGGTGGCTCAATACGGCGACGCGGTGGTGCTTCGGCACCCCGAGGAGCGTAGCGCAGACGTGGCACGGAAGTTTAGCGGAGTTCCCGTGATCAACGGCGGCAACGGAAGCAAGGAGCACCCGACGCAGGCGTTCCTGGATCTTTTCACCATCAGGGAGGAGCTGGGAACGGTTCAAGGGCTGACCATCACATTTGTGGGCGACCTCCTGTACGGACGCACCGTGCACTCGCTGGCGAACCTGCTGAGGCACTACGAGGTGCGGATCCAGCTGGTGAGCCCCAAGAGCCTGGCGCTACCGGCTTATGTGCGTGACCAGCTCGTGGAGCGTGGGCAACTGCTTGGCGAGTCGGAGACGCTTACGCCCGAGATTGTGGCGCGCTCCGACGTGCTCTACTGCACTCGTGTGCAGAAGGAGCGGTTCCCGAGCCAGGAGGCGTACGATGCGGTGCGCGGGTCGTACAGGGTGGACAACGCGACTCTGAGGCACGCTAAGTCCAACATGATTGTTATGCACCCGCTGCCGCGGAATGAGGAGATTGCGGAGGAGGTTGACTTTGACCAGAGGGCGGCCTACTTCAGACAGGTAAGTCGAATCTTTTTTTGGTTGGTTCTGGGCACACGGTCATTGGCTAACGCTTGTCACTCTCAACAGATGCGCTACGGTCTGTACTGCCGCATGGCCCTTCTCGCTCTGGTGATGTCCTAGGATATCGGAAACCAGTGTTGTCGCTGTGGATCCATCTCGTCTGATCGGACGAGGGGATGCATTCCCGACAGCTTGAGAAATGGGTCAATGTCGGAGCTCTGGATTATTCCATCTGATTCTTTGCATTTGTTTCCTATTTTTGGTCTTAGGTTGGTTGTAGACAAAAGTTCTCGTCTTTTTTCTTTTTCTTTTCTCTTTTCCAGAAGAGGATTTGGAACATAGCGGAAGGCACCTTCCATCCCACTCTGTTCCTTTTCCCCTTCATTTTCTCTTTTTCTTTTATGTTTCCTTTTCATCCCTGAGCTCGATAGCCCAGTTAGACGTAAAACCGCGCATTTAGACACGCAAGTGAGGAGATGTGGATTATGGTCAGGTACCTGATCCATTTGTTTGTATATCGTATGGTGTCGTGTATGTGTGCAAGCATTGCGTCTTGTATGCGTATCCGTACCTGCGTTACGTTTGGTTGGGTTTTTGGCGTTCTCGGTTTGGGTTTCTCTTTCCTTTTTTCTTTCTTTCTTTCCTTTTTTGTGTTTTCTGCTTCTTTCGGTCTCTTTTTCTGTATGCTTCCTTGCTTTTCTCTCCCTTCTTTCCTATTTTGGTTTGCTCGTTTAGACATGATACCCTGTACTGTTAACCCGTGATCCTCCTTTGGGATTTTGGATCACGCCGAATTGATTTGAATTTTGGGTTGGCGATCTCCGTCGGTAGACGTTGACGCAGCCATCGAGTCATGAAACGACGCGCGCCTTCCATTGCTTCCCTGTGGTCTTTCTTCCTCCTTCCACGGGCTGAATTAATTCAAACCAATGCCCCGCCCTCGGCAACTCAGCGGCTTGGTGCATGGCGGGGACCCTCAGTCACTCTCAAATGACGGCGTCGAGAGCAATGATCAGTTTACAACTCGCCCATCTGCGCCATAGAACTCGTATTCTGTCCCCTCTGGATCGCCTCTCTGCGCCAGGGCCAAAGTTTCGACGAACAATGGCGCTACATCCGCCTCAGGACGGCGGCGAGAAGCTAATCTGTAAGTAAAACAATCCCCAAAAAGCACTTGTCGTCTTCTTTGACCAAGAAGTGGACCGTTCAAAGGGTGGTCGCTTTGCTGGCTGTGGCCTCACCCTTGCATCAACCCTGGAAGTATGGCGTGAGAGCCAAGATGCCTGCTTCTTTTCTTGCCCGAATAACTTCCTTTTATGTCTGGGGAGGATTGTGTCAATAAGAGGCGGAGGAGAAGAGGAAGGAAAGAAAAAGACGGGTTGAAGATAAGAAGGGTTCTATGACGCAGCTTCACAATAATCATCTTCGTACCCTCCTCCTCTGTGGCTTACGTTTGGTCTGACACATCCACCCGCACCGGAACCAAAAATGCAAGTCGCCCCCTCTTCGACGGCGCCGAGCAACAGCCAGGCCGAGCAGTTCACGCAGCACGAGCAGCAGGGCGGGCTCCGGCGCGCCGAGCTGGACGCCTCGTCGCCGATCCGGCAGTTCCACGCCTGGTTCAAGGCCGCCCTGGACCCGCCGCCGGCGGTGGCGGCGGCGAAAAAGGTGGCGCACCCGGAGACGTGCACGCTCTCGACAGCGTCGCTGCCCTCGGGCCGCGTCAGCGCGCGCGTCGTGTACATGAAGGAGCTCGACGGCCGGGGCTTCGTCGTCTACTCAAACTTTGGCACCTCGCGCAAGGCGGCCGACCTGGCGTCCAACCCGTGGGCGTCGCTGACGTTTTGGTGGGAGGCCCAGGAGCGCCAGGTCCGCGTCGAGGGCCGCGCCGAGCGCCTGACGGCCGACGAGAGCCAGCGCTACTTTGCCACGCGCGTCCGCGGCAGCCGCCTGGGCGCCTGGGCCAGCCGCCAGAGCGCCGTCCTCGAACCCACCGGGGCCGAGGGCGACGACGGGAGGGCGCAGCTCGAGGGCTGGGTCCGCGAGGCCGAGGAGCGCTTCGAGGGCGTCGACGACGTGCCCGTGCCCGACTTCTGGGGCGGGCTGAGGATTGTGCCCGTGCGCGTCGAGTTCTGGCAGGGCCGCGAGAACAGACTGCACGATCGCTTCGTATACGAGCGGGTTGATGAGGGTACCGACGAGTGGACGCTCAACAGGTTGAGCCCCTGAAGCGCTCGGATGAGGCTTTTGTCCACCGCCATATTCATGCAGGGGCAACGGCTATCTTACGGTTATTTCTTGCCCTGTATACACAGTCTTGCTATCCAGGGGGCTACAAAAAAACATCTGATTCTGGCTGGCTGACGGACGATGCGTAAAAACTTCGGCTCAACACTAGCACCACCTCATGCACCTAGACGAGCATCTTTTAGCTATGCACGTATACCAGATAGCGGCCTTCGGCGACACCCGCAACTGTGTACCAGGATCTATACTCTGTAGCGCAATCATCTGAGAAATGTGGCAAGTGCGTCATAGAGTACTGCAACATGCCAATGTGGTGTTCTATTCTGTGTGCTGTGGCGCGAGGGCCAATATCAAAGCCGGGGAAACAAGACGTCAATCTCCCCTCGACTGCCCGTAGGCACGGAGAGCTGACAGGTATCATGAGATCGGAGGTGAGCCATCACCAAAGAAACAAACGCAGTCCAGGGAATTATGCAAGACCAATGCATAACAGATGCAAGCGGTCTGAAAAACGCAGGCCGAGACAGAAAAAGGGCCAACAAAAGCAGGGGCCGAGGGCCCGAGACCAGGCAAATGTCCATCCCAAAACAAAACAAAAAACAAAAAACAGAATTAGGTGTCGTAGTAGTGTGTAAACCCATCCCAACCACCTGGCCTGTAAACCGTGTGCAGACCTCCCAAGCGCCTCGAACATGAAGAGAGATGAGAACAAGTAAACAGTGAGTGAGTATTAAGAAGTCAGTAGGATAAAGTACTTTTTCCCGCTCGTTTTTGGGTTTCGTGACGTCATGGTGGGATGGGCCCTTTTCACGGGGTCTCGGTAGGTGTCAGCTGCAGGGCGGCCAGCTGCGACTGCGACGGCTTCCCACAGCTTTTGGACCGGAAGTGGGCGTCTTCACGCCTGCCGCTGTCGCAGTCCGAGGCAGCCACCCAGCCAGGGGTTCCTTTCGCCCTAAGATTGCCGTTGCCGCTACCCACACGGGCCGATTTCGCGGCCCGCGCCATGTCGGACAGGGCGTCTTCCAGGAGATCCGGCGCGGTAAGCGGCATGATGCGGTATCCCAGGTTCTCCATGATGCAGCGCTCAGTGACGTTGATCTGGTCGCAGGTCCAGACGCCCGCCCCCCATGCCGAGGCATACCAGCGGGTCGGTTCCTGCGAGTCATCGGTGAACTTGCCCGCAATCATCATGGCCGCGAGCACAATCACTTCGGGGCAGACTGAGTCGATGTGCAATTGTGGCTGTTGCTGACTCGTCATGAAGCGATCCCGGGACATGCTTCCAGTCCCGGCAAGGGTGTGCCGCTTGCTGCCCGACCGGCGCAGCGGCCATCCGAGCGAGTCCTCGACGGGCTTGGTAGGGGCCAGAGGGCACGAGAGCCTCCAGTTGCGGCAGAACCTGGTGTTGAGCGAGTCCAAGATACAGACGGCCAGGGCAACCGTGTGGTCTGGCAGATCGGCGCGGGCGAGCATCGATTGAACGAGGGGTACCGAGGGCGTAGCCAGCGAGGCCGAAGGAGGAAGGAGGTTTGCCAGATGGGTGGCGGCACCTGCATGTGGGGATGGAAGCGAGGAGTCAGTGAATCGATCGGGCTTGCGTGTGTGTATGTGCGTGTGTGTGTGTGTGTGGGGCTCAGGATCATTGCAGCAGTACTAACCTATGAGGGCTGGGTGCAACGGCTCACCCTCGTGCATCTCCATGACAGGACTCTGCGAGGCTTCGGAGTTCTTGGATGAGGGTGGAGGGGTCGGGAGGTTGGATAGCGGCCGGTAGGTCCTCTCGAAGTATTCCTCGTCGAAGTCGAAGTCGTCGTCCGACATGTCGTCCTTCTCGTCCCTCCGCAGGGGGAAGTCCTTGGTATCCTTGATCATGCTCATCTTGCTGGATTTGTTGTTTTATCTCTGTACTTTTTTTGCCCTGTTGCTTGCTGTCTCTAGCTTTTGTCTCCCGATGTAAGTGACCCGTTCCCGGACACTGAGGATTGCTCCCGCTGCTCAATTGGGGTTCAGGAAGGTGTTCATATCCTTCTCGGCATATGGCGTCGGCACCAGTCTGGTCTGGAATCGTGCAGGCTGGCAAAGATGTCGGCAGGAGCTTCCGGGGGTTCTCTCTCTACGACGGCGGAGCCAATGGTATTATTATGCCAAAGGCGAGGTTGGAGACCACAGCTGTGTCGGCTAGCAGGGGGGCAGATGGCTTCCATGTACGAAGTGGAGATGCCGAAACCAGCGTGGGCTTGCCAACCCGTCCAAGAGCTGGGCCGAGCTTTGAGGATGGGGGACTGTGTGGATTGCAGCACAGGCTGACAAGAAAGGAGAGTGGATGGTGGATGGTGGAGAGGAGATGCGATGCGGTTGAGGGGGACCGAGGAGAGAGAGGCCAGGCAGCAGCCGCGGCCAGTTATGTATCAATCAAGCCGAGGTCGTGTGTTGGGAGTGTTTCTGGAGTTTTGCTAAACAAGATCAAATGCGCGTCCTTGCGGCGAGGCCTAGTGTCCTGCACAAAGAGGAAAAGGAAAGAAACGGATGCGATCGATCGTTGCAAATACGCGATCAGTCCAAGCAAACGACAAACGAGCTGAAGGCAACAAGCGAGCACGCCAAAAACGCAGCGAGTCCGTGGGAAGGGCGAGCTTTGACTTTTAATAACAGGGCTGATGAAAAAAAGGGGTTCTGGGATCCGCGGGAGGCTTAGAGGGCTGGAGCTTGGCGGGTGGAAGGGATCACCGACTCGGCCATGGTCTGTTGCCAGAAGCGGAAGGATGTGGGGAGACTGGAAGGTGTGAGCTAGGGAAGCGTACCTGTTTCCCTGCGCGCGCCCGACTGGAGCTAGATGCGGTACTACTACCTACATACTACTGTCGGCGCACACGCGCTGTAGCGGTGAGGGCCCAAAAGTCGAGCGGGCGCTGGCCGTCGTCGGCTCCGCAGCTGGACGTTCGATTTTGTTTTGGCGGTCCTACGGGGATGATGCCCTCAGCGCGCGTTGCCTGAGCCAGCCTGCACACACCCGGCTGCATTAGCGGCGGTCGCCTTCCTCCTCGTGTGCTGCAACGCGGTGTCGAGGGACACCACAGCAGATGGCCGTTTATTTTTATTTTTTATTTCTTAATTTTTTTTTGCTGCAGCCTGCAACCTGCAACTGCGCGGCGCTGCAGAGCCCAACCCACCAGCGACCCGACCCTGCTGCAGTAGCGCGGATTGCCAGCCGGGGTGGCATTGAGTGCCACCTCGCTCGCGGTGTGTGTGTGTGTGTGTGCATGGGCCCGCATGGCGGGGGGCTTGGGGCCTGCCACCTCTGACCTAGCAAAGCGGGCGGTCGCGCGAGGAACAGGAGGCGGAGAAGGGACGGACGCCGGTTCGTCTGGTGCTGTGCAGCGTGGCTGCTCACTCACAGGGAGGAGAAAGAGAAGAAGAGAAAAAACAACGGACGGGGATTCGCTGCCAGGGATGCACCGGCGAGGAGAAACAACCGTCATCTCATTGCGCCCATGCCGGCGGCTGGCGTGCTGCTGCTTGTCCTGCTTGTCCTGCTTGTCCTGCTTCGGGAGGCGCCGCTTGCTTGCTTGCCTGCTTGCTTTTGCGACAACGGGCGACGTCACCCACGCCCACGATTCAGTTGATTCGTGGCTGTGGGAAAGGGGAAGCGTCGCAAATGGAAATGCCGGCGGGCGGGCGAGCGGGTTTCCCTGGAATACGGGCTGCGGTGGGGGTGTTATCCGCCGGGGACACCCTTAGCAGAGGGCCTCCTCCCCCCGGCCCATCACGACATCCATGACTGTGGCCGTCCAAGGCGCACGCTCGAAATTAACCCGAAGGGCCACATCCACATCGGCTTGCGGCTTGTGGCACCAGTACGAGCCGGAACGCATGGCGGCTCACCTCACAATGGAGGGGAAAGGGAACCCCCCAGAGCGAAGGCTGACCCACCCACCCACCTACCCACCTACCCATCCATCCATCCATCCATCCATCCATCCATCCAGGACGCATCAGCACATGCTTGCGACCACACCACCACCCGCCGCCCGGCTTTGTCGTGCTCGTTGCAGTGGGACGCTCTAGGCCTATCTGGCTAGCGGGTGGCCGCAAAGCTGGAGAGGGCCGAGTGACATCCATCAATGACATTACATCAACCCGATCTGTCGGCCCCTGACGATCGCTTCCAGATACACCGCAGGGCAGCCCAGCTGCCTGGCTTGGTAACGCATGTGGGCAGTTGCCTCATCCAGGCATGCACTCGTCACACCACATTGGCATCACAAGGTGCATCCCGCCTGGCCTTCTTTGCTGCTGTTGGCTTTTTTTTGTGCTTCCTTCATTTTGCTTCCCTTTTCTTTATTCCCCGCACGCGACCCAATGCGTCGGCACATCATCTCGTAAACATCTGCCTGCATCCTTTTTTTTCCCCTTGGCTGCATCCGGCGGCGTGCGTCGGCGAACCCCGCCATGGGCGCAGGCCAAGCCGTGCACGCCACTTCTTTGGCTTCAGTGCGTGCTGCAGCGACCGGGCGTCTCGTTTCCGGCATCGTTCCCAGCCATTCAGCACCGCCTTGCACCGTGCCCCTCGTCTTTTTTGAGCTGGTCTCGCGGTTGCCAAGCGACGCTGCAGGGCGAGGCGGGCGCATGTCGGCACCCATGGCCCTGGGCTGGCTGAACTTCGGCGCCGCATTTTCTAGAAAGAATGCATCGGGAGAGATTGCCCTCTCGTGTCTTGGGGTGGCCCTTTGTTCTTGGTTTTTTTTTCTCCGCCTCTCCCCTTTTCCCGTCTATCCTCACCACTGCGCACAGGCGGCGCCGCTTTGCAAAGCTCCATCGATGGTCTGGTAAAACCTCGAGCGGCGCACCCGGTCGAAGGACCTTGGCTGGCATGTACAGGAGGTGGCGGCTGCCTCGTGCCATCGTCCCGGGCTAAGGTGAAGGCCACACAACGCATCGGGATTGTTGGGGGG
>PYSQ01000133.1:35292-71176 GCA_003049435.1 Nakataea oryzae | reverse complement strand
GCGCTGCTGTCCGCCGTCGAGTGCGAGCGCGCGAGGGCGAGGCGCACGGCCTCGCGGGCGCCGCCGCCCAGCTCGGCGGTGCTACTGCGGTCGAAGCTGTCGTCGTGGGCGGCGGCGGCAGGGCCGGGCGCCGCCGAGATGCCGTGGGCGGCGGTGGTGGTGGAGGAAGAGACCTGCGAGGGCCGGCCGCCGGGGACCTGGTCCCAGTGGTCGTAGACGCGGATCTTCTCGGAGCCGCTCTGGACCAGGATGCGGCCGTCGAGGGCGACGGGCGGGCGCAGGAAGTAGGTCTCGGGGACGTAGAGCCAGACGAGGACGAAGAGCACTGCCGACGGCACGGCCCACGCCTTGTAGACGGGCCGCCACTCGGTCGAGAGGTCGCTCGTCAGGGGCACGATGCAGATCATGAGCTGGGTGATGGAGGTGGCGAGGGCCCAGTTGGCCGCGATGGCGTTGCTGCGCTGGTGGATGAAGGTGACGTCGATGAGCACGAGGAGTGCCTGCGGAGGGGGCGGCCGGTGGGTTAGCAAGCTGACGAGGCGCGCGCCGATCGGAGAAGGGATGGCGACATACCATGCCAAACGCCACGCCGTTGGCTATGCCCAGGAGAGAGAGGGCCACAATATACGCGCCGAACGTGGTGGAGACGCCACAGAGCAGGGTGGCGATGGGCGCCAGGCCGGTCGCCATGATGAGAGACGGGCGTCGCCCGAGCCAAAGCGACAACGGCGTCCATATCAGACACCCGATGCCCATGAAGAGAGTCGGCACACTGCCGGTGTGGCCCATATTAAAAGGTCCAAACTTCTGTGGGCAAGGCGCATTGCGTCGTCAGTCTCGTCACTTTCCCAGCAGCTGGGCGGGCAGTCGGGCTTACCGCATCGCCAAACTCCTTGAGCACGGCATTGTATATCAAGGTCGGGAACTGCTGGACGGCAATGCCGACGGCGGCAGAAGCTATGATGAGGGACACGATGCAGCACCGCCTGAGGACGCTCCAGCTCAGCGGGTCGTCGGGCGAGTCGCTGGGGATGGGGAGGCTCAGCAGGTGGCCGTCCCCCGAGACGAGGTAGACGCTCCCGGGGCTGCTGTCCTCCTCCACCTCCTGGGCCAAGGCCTGCCTGGTGCTTGGAGAAGACATGCTTCTCGGTGTCGCTGTCGTGATCGGGGTGGGGGAGGCGGTTGGCCGGGAGGTGGGAAGCGAGGGCCGAGGCGAGGCGAGAGATGGATGGGGGTGAACTCCCTTGGATTATATATCGCAGCGAGGGACACGGGAAGGGCCCAGATCCCGTCTGCGCTGGCTTGGCTCAACGGCCGTTAGGGCCTCCTCTGCCAGTGTGTGCGAGGACCGGGGGTCGAGGCTGCTTGGGCCAGGTGACGTCTGGAGGTTGGTTCGGTTGGGCGGCAAGTCATCCTATCCATTGGCATGGCGGCGGTGTGTGGGGTGGTTTTTTTTTTCCTCCGCTTCTCTTCCTCTTGGACCCGGTGACGCCAGAAACGACTGCGTCAGGCAGGTATTCGTCTTCTCGCCGGGGCTGGCCTGCCAGGCAAGGCAAGGCAAGGCGACGTCCCCTGGGACCTGCAGCGCCCGTGATTGCGCCGTTTTTTTCATATCGGTAACCGGCCGTGGCTCCCTCCGCGAGCTCCCAATGCCCGCAAGTCATGGCACCCCCCGGCTCGGCTCCGGATGCCTGTCGGCAGGGGTGAAGAGGGGAGAAGACGTGGGAGCGCGCTGCTCTCTGCTGGCTGGTAGGGGAGAGGCGCCGGTACCGTTTTCCGAGATGCACCCTCAAGGCCTGACTTTAAGTTTTTCCCCCTGCAACCCACGGAGCCGAGGGCGATTTCCTCTTTGCGTTCGTTTTGGGGACCCCACGCGCGCAGCTGCTGTTTCATCTTGAGTGCCCATGTTTCCTCCTCAGCCTTTTTCTCCAGCTTGTTTCGTTTTTTTTCCCGCCGCTTGACCGGTGTCAGCAGCAGTTTCCAGCACCTCCTGTGCAGCGTCAAGACTGCCGCGCTATGGCCCATCACGGCCACTGCTGCGCGCGCAAAAGGCCTCGCCAAGCCAGCCATCTTCCAGAATCTGCGCGCGTGGCGGCGAGGGCTTGCTCTTCCAACCAACGAAGCCGCCACGAGATGGAGATCTATAATTAGCCGGGCGACCGCCTCCCCCCCTCTCCTCGCCTTGCGCCTGTTGCCACCAGCCTCGCAGGCTCCTCTCGCCAAATCTTGCGTGCCACCCTCCCACTCCCAAGAAACCCGTGGTTGTCATGCTCCGCCGCTTCGCTCTGCGCGCCACTATCGTGACTGGGCGTTAAGGTTTTTTAGAGTTTCATCGCCACCCTCCTCTCGGCCCAGACATCGACCTCTGCAGCAACCCAATGGTCGTGAACGACAAGGGAAGCAAGCTGTGCCCCTGCTCCAGCGGCGGTCCGTGTGCATGCCTCAATTCACTGTTGCCCTGCATACGGCTCTGTCGAGGTGGGTTTGACCTTGCAGTTCTGCAGCGCCAGAGATCGTCGCCCTGCCGTGTCATTGAGCTGCATCCCCGGTTTTATCCCCAACAGGCTTCGTCGGGCTGCAGATTGCCAGCCGCTTTGTCACCTCTGCCGTGTCGGAACCCCTTGCCTTTCTCTGTCGCGACCTAATACTGAGGAAACGCCCGCACGAGCAGCAGCCCGCCCTCAAGACGCGCTCCTGAGGCATTTAAGTGCTTGGCACGGGAGCGTCGTTGCCAAGCGCGATCGCCGCCCCGGAGCGCATCTGAGGGATCTTCCTTGCACACACATACAAGCCTCAACGGCTCCGAGTCCCCGAGCCGGGGTCGGGTTTATGATTTTATCCACTTGTATGCATAAAACGGGCAAACTTTTAGCGCCGGCTCTCGACATGCTTCTCTGCTCTAGCCTTGCCGGCGCAGAGCGCTCGGAAACAAAAAGTGGCCCAACGACGAGGGCCCTCAAAATTAAGATCAGCGCAGCCGAACACCCCCCCCAAAACGCCATCCTAACTGTCCATGGGGGACCCTCCATGGCAAAGTTGGGCCACGAAGAGAACAAAATAGAGATCTCCATGGCCCGGGTCTAGCCCCAGGCCATCGCGGGATCAGCCTTTTCTAGAAAGCTCCGACTGAAACCGAGCCCGCTCGCCCGGGACCGGCGGTCGGTGCAGATTCCCCGAACCCGATGTCACGATGGGGAACAGCAAGTGAGTTCTAGCGAGCCTCGCCCGGGCCCTCATAGGGGGGCTGCCCGCCGATCGATTGTCGCAGCTCCCGGTCCCCCTCCCCTCCACCTCGCCGATTGGCCGGCCTCGCCCCAGAGATTGCAACTGCCGCAATATCACGGCGGGCTCGCTACCGTAACACCGGCACGTGGGAGAGCGGTTGGCCAAGGCAGGTAGCATCGCGAACGAACGAACGAACCGGCGACCGTCGCACTCGGCTTAAAGCTTCGACGGGCGACGGATGGTCCTGATTCGGGCGCCGAGGGGTGTGGGGGAGCTAGCCGATCTGGAAGGCAGAGCAGAGCAGCCACGCCGGCTTAAGGATGCGTCGCATCGATATAGCGCAGGCATCAGCTGCTGGGCAGAGGCCAAAGTATCTTTTCATGGTGAGACGGCCTCGTTTTATGCCTGCCAGCCGCAGCCTCTCGCGCTCGCGCGGCGCGACCTGGGAATTGTCGCGCCCCACCGTCGAAAGCCTCGACGTCGTCAAGGTTTCAGCGCGCTCGCTCCCAACCTATTTAACCTGGCAGAACTCTATCGCATTTACGCCGGCCGGGGGAGAAGCCTCTCTCTCTCTCTCTCTCTCTCTCTCTCTCTCTCTCTCTCTCGCGTGACAGGGTGCTATGTACGTCCCGTCCAAACCTCGACGTCGGGGCCTCGGCGCTCCCTGCCTACCCATCTGCTCGGGCACGCTACGCGTGGGTTGGCAGAACTCTATCCCTGAGAGCAGTCTCTCTCTGGCGTGACTTGGGGCGTTGCATTCTATCCAAGCCTCGACGTCGTCTAGGTTTTTTTTGACGCCCATACCTATTTACTCCAGCACGCTATGCGTCGGCTGGCAGAACTCTATCCCGTCGACGCTGGCCAAGGATCCCATAGCCTGCTCAGGAAAGAGGCCGGGTGCGCCGCATTAGCCTTGGAGGTCCAGACCTCAAGTGTGTCGGGTACCATCTCCAAAAATTCCGTAGCCGTAGATTATGTTCTAAGAATCTCCTTTGGGAGAATATCTCTCCGAGTTAAGTCGACATCCCTATCCAGACAAAACACGCAATGCAACTATGTGGACTTTGCAGCCCGATCCGTAGAAAAAAACAGCATCGCAATGCCAGAGGACACATATACTGCTCTACGCGGCAGTCGGCAGGCAAGAGCACGCCGAGCTGACCCTGGAGATGACGTTGGTCTGGCACGCCTGCTTCGCGTACTCGGGCACGACGGCCACGTCGGCCACGTACGTCTTTGTGAACTCGCCGCAGAACTTCTGGCTCTCCTGGAGGCGGCCGCCGATGCTGTTGGCCCGCATGGCCCGGAGGCAGTTGTCGGCGTTGCAGGTCTTGGGCTGGCAGGCCTCGCGCTTGGTCATCTTGACCAGGTATCTGCGCGGGTGGAAGGAAGGTTAGCTTTTTTTGCGCATACGTGAGGATGGGGGAGAGGGGGGGGGGAAGGTTGGACGTATAGCCACCAACAACATACCCTCCACGTTCGATGGTGTTGATAAAGACAAAGCCCGACGGGAACATGGCGTACGACGACCACGACCCGACAAAGGCGACGGTGCCACCGCCGGGCAGGGCGTCGTCCTCGGGGTAGATGTCAAAGTACGCAATCTCGCACACGCTGCTGCCGGTCGGGTCCTGGGGCACAGACGAAATGTCGTACACGCGCATGCCGGCGCCGTAGTTGGACTGGTAGATGAGGTCGCCGACGACGTAGAGGTTGTGGTCGATGCCGCGGTTGGCCGCCTTGAAAAGCCCCGTCTGCTTGGGCTTCTCGAGGTCGCGGATGTCCCAGATGTAGGTCGTGGGGTATCCGTCCTTGGCAGGACCGCTGGCGTCTACCTCGTCGTATTCGTCGTCCATAAAGAGGTACTCTTGCCAGTTGACGTCGTTGACCCAGCCCTGGTGCGTGTACTCGGCACCCTCGTACGAGGTGATGGAGATGATGGTCGAGTTGGCCTTGTTCGTGACGTCGTAGCTGTGGGAGAGGGCATTGAGTTAGCTGGGAATTCGATTGCGAGGGTTGACGCAAGGGAAAAGGAACGTACATGGTCAGAGTATCCTCGTTGTATCCATAGCAGATGTCGCGGCCCTGGTACCTGGTGTCGGGACCACGGTAGATCAAGCATTGAGCCTGCAAGCACATATATAGTCAGCGTCCACTCTTCCACTTTCCCGACGCCAGAACAGCCACAACTGAACTCACATCGTGCACGTAGCCGTCGTCGCCGTTGCAGCCCAGAGCCTTGGGGTTGGCGGGGTCGTCCAGGCTGAAGAAGTGCAGGCCGCCCTTGCAGTACTGGTTGCGGGGCTGCACGCCGACGGCGACGCCGTACTTGGCCTCCTCGTTGATGACGACGTTGTGGCTCCGCCCTATGGGCAGGGTCTCGTTGAAGTGGCCGTGGAGGTCCTTGTCGTTGGTGAACAGGACGGGGGTGTCCGCCGCCTTGACGCCCAGAAGCTATTGGAGGAGCGAGGAGGGCCTTTTTTTTAGCATTGCGTCCACAATGGCTAGTGGTGCTCTTCTCCAGGACGCTCGCTTACCTTCTTCATGTCGAAGATCTGGACGCCGTTGCCCTCGAGCTCGCTGCCGATGACCATGTAGTGGCGGTAGGCGCGGATCTCGGTCCAGTACGCCCTGTCCGCGACAGGCGCCCACTTGGGACTGCGATTCGAGCAAACACGTGGTCAGCAAAAGGGAGGGTCCAAGAAAGTGCTCGGCAGTGAAACACGCAGGCCGTGGCCCGCGTTCCGGCGTCGACTTACAGGAATCCAATGTGGTGCATCCGGCCCTCGGGGAGAATCTCGATGAAGGCGACTCCGTCGTACATGCCGCTGACGATGAACTCGCGGCCAGACTCGGGGTCGGTCCACCCCCACGACGAGCTGCCGCTCTTACCGCGGTAGTCGGTGTTGGGGGAGCCCAGCGTGGCGTGGTTGATGAAGTCGTACAGGTCGATCTGCGCCAGGCAGGGTCAGCGCGGGGAAGGACGGGGACAGGCAAAGACGGGGCGCGCCGCTGTTGGCCTGCACCACCAGGAGGACTCACGTTCTTGCACCTGAACTTGTGCGCTGCGCTGCCAGGGATGGCCTGGGCGAAGCCGTCGACGCACTTTGTGTACCCGAGCCTGGGCCACTTGGTCGAGTTCATGAGCCCGGCCTCCTCACCGGCGGTCCATTGCGACTGTGTGAAGGGTAAAAAAAAACGTGTTGTTAGTGCTGTGGACGCAAGCAGTCACGGAGCGACGAGACGTACAATCTTCCTGTTCAGGAGGTCCTCGTGCCTCTTGCCCGAGTCGTAGAGCTCCTGGGCGCGGAGCTCGTCCTTGGGCATCTCGGCGGCAAACACCGCCGTGATGGCGGTCAGGGCGAAGGCGTAGCGCATCTTTGCTGTTTGTCGCGGGGAGCGGTGGCGCGGGAAGGAGGTGGTTGCCGCGTGGAAGTCGAAGTAGGCTTCTTTTTGAGGCTCTCAGAATTAACTGGAGCACAGCACGGCGGCGGGCGCACGTAGGACCAAGCAGAAAGAAAGGCAGAGACCCGGCTGGACGGAACTAAGGAAGACGCGGCACATGGAGAAACGGGCGACGGAAAGTGTCGTATTTATGGAAACGCTGCATTCTGCCGGCGCCCAGCTGCGGGCTATCTGCAATATCCGCGATAGCATCCATCTCGGCCAAGACCGAAAAGCGAAGAAGGCCTGGTGCAGCTTCCCGAACAGGCAGGCCCCGCCGCGGCCCTGCATCTGGCGGGAGGGGCAATGCGTTGGCTGACGGTTCTCGGCCGGGCATTGCGCTCTCCTATTTTTTTCCCCCTGTGCCTGCTGCTGACTTCGCGACAGAGTTCGGCCGTCGGCAGGTTGGTCCTGGGCGTTTGCCGTCGTGGGCTCTGCGCTTTCATGGAAAAGGAAGGAGGCTGCCGTTTGTGGGGTTGGCCAAGAAAAGCCAAGAGAATAGGACCAATTCGCCGCCCCAGCTATTGCGTGCTGGTGGCGGGGCCAGCGTTGTCCCCCCGCCTCTGAGCGCCGCCTTGGGTGGTTTCTTGGGTGGCTGCGTGCGTGTGTGTGTAGCCGTCGCCTCTTTGCAGTCCAGCCTTGAGCTGAACCTATGCGTGCGTCCCGGCGCATCTGCAGGGGTCCGGGGTCGGTGCAGAAGAGACACGGCCCAGAGGCAGCAAACCGCTCGGGGAGAGAGAGAGAGAGAGAGAGAGAGCTCTGGTCACTCTGGCCCTGGCGGCGCACGACATCTGCGTAGGATTTCAGGGTCGGTGAGTCGCAGGATCAATGCGAAAAGAATAAGGGATACGAAGCTAGCTGCCAGCCTCGCTCCGTCGATAATCTTGAGCGTAACAGTCAACGGCCATGCATGTCATGTCGTGTCCAGCCCTTTGCAGCGGACCGAGCTGTGCACACCACCCGCTGTTGCGACGCAACCGTTGCAGCCTGTCGTGCCGTGACGTGAGCTTTTTGAACACGCGCCGAGCTCGCGGAACACGGGGGCACGCATCCGTCGCGGTAGGGCAGGGCAGGCTCACTGGCCCCGGCCGGCCAACCCGGCCGCCTGCAGCCCGTCGGGTCCGGGTCTGAAACGCCAGCCACAGAGGGCTGGAACCGGAGATGGGAGCTAGCCAAGGTTCTTGATGGGACGGCAGGTAATAGGCGCTGCACTGCCATCTTCTCGTATTGTAGCTGGAGCAAGGCGAGCGAGCGGATGTGCGCGCATGTCGAGGTCGAGGGCAAGGATCAACAGGTACCAGGCGCCGACTCTAGACTGCAGTTGCATCGATTGGCGGATCGTCCAGACGTCGAACCCACACGCATCGCGTTCGATCCAAGGCCTGGATCCTGCCGGGATGCTGGACAGCCTCCCGCCAACCTGCTCGCCAGCGGTCCCTCGATCCAATTGACAAGCATTAACGGCAGCCCCAAGTCCAGAACCCATGTTTGCGATCCCCCGGTCCGCCGTCCCTGTTTGTGCAAAGTGCCCTTGCGCCAATCTGTTTTGGCATGCGCTTTGCTGAGCAAGGGGCGTCGCAAGCGCGACGTCCAATCAGCGCCCCCATCAGCCCTGGCCCCCCTTGTCCCGGCGCCCGGCACACCAAGGCGTTTAAGCGCCCGGCGTCTACGGCCGCCGCCATCGAGTGGCTCTCGTCGCCCGCCGGCCGGTTTCAGGCCCGCCCGCGGGAATGACACCACCGCGCAGGGCCTCTCTCCGCGGCCCGCGGCTGCTGGATCTCGTCCCCGCCGGCCTATCGCGGTGCAGCCGTGTGTTTTCTTTGCCTGGTGCTTGACAGGCATGGCGATGGCAGGGCTGCTGCCGTCTTTCTATTTTGGTCGCGACGGAGCTTTTTTTTCTTTTTTGATAAAGACGTACAAGTATATAAATAGGCGTCGACAGCCTCTCCAGCCTCGGGTCTTGCTCTGCTCTGGCTCCTCAGCAAACAAACAGTCTTCAATCGTTGTCACGACTTTCCTTTCTGTCGGGTTTCCTAGTCGTCTTTCCTAGCCTACCTTTCCTAAACACCATCGTTCTCGTTTCCTTGTGACTCTTTTCTCTCGACTTCCTGGGCAGGTCCACTTTCGTTTTCTCGCAGCTTGAGCTCTGTCATCTGCGTCCCTTCGTTCGTCTCGCTAGCTTGAGCCGTTCGTTCCTCTCGTCTTGGCAACGCCAGAGTATATCCACTCCTTGCCGATATCACGACTCTCTCTTTTTCGTCACCGCCCGAGACGCCGCATCGAAATGGCCGCCAACGGAAACACCTTCAGGCTGATTACCTGGGCCTTGATCATCCCCATCGTTCTCTTTTATGGTGAGCCGCATAGCCAACCCCCCCTGCTGACCAGCTTCCCTATCCCACACACCTACTGACACCGGCAAAACCAGTCCTCTCCCTGGTCGGCTGCATCTCCACCTCGCCCGGCGTGCCCGACATCTACCTCCTCAAGCTCAACGCCGTCAACGGTCCCGCTGAGGTGCGCGTCGGCTACTTTGGCATGTGCGCGGGGACCAACACCTCCATAACCACCTGCCTGCCCTCCTTCTCGCTCGGCCGCAAGGCGCCCGGCGGCGACCCGGGCAGCATCAACAACAACAACAACAACATCTTCAACACGACCGACCCGGCGCTCCTGCGCCTCGTCGACCTCGGCCACGAGGTCCAGGTCAAGGTCATCTTCTTCGTTCCGCTCCTGCTCGCGAGCGTGCTCTTCTTCGTGTCCGCCACCACCGTTGTCGTCTGGCGCAACGTGGCCCAGGTCTCGGGCGGCGCCGCCGCCGCCGCCTTCCTGATGCACAGCCTCGCCCTGGGCCTGCTGCTGGCCGCCGCCACCGCCGTCTCCATGGTCATCAACGCCCTGCACTTTGCCGTCGTCGAGCTCACCAGGGGCCAAAACGAGATCGCCGTCGCGGGCGGCGCGGCCCTGCAGGCCTTCCAGTGGTTCACCGTCATCTTCTCCGTCGCCTGGCAGATCTGTGTGCTGAAACGCTACAAGGCCGACATGGGCAGTCACAAGTTTTGAGCGGCTGTGCTTGGCCTCTCTGTTCGCCCCTTTGGGATGCTGATCCTTGTTGGGGGAAACGGCTGCAGAGGGAGAATGGCGGCAAGAGGCGGCGTCTTCAACAGAATGCGCTCTTGTCCACTAGACAAGACAGAGAGAGGAGAGGATTAACGTGGTCCCGTGGACACAACACAGAATGACATAAAAACTTCCAGGGAAACATTGGGGAAAAGGAGTGGCTCTTTGGATGGGAACATTCTTGACGAGCCGGCAAAGGCCCTATAATAACGAAAACGACACGGGAGAGCAGTGAGATGCGAGGCCCAAGTGCCTGAGTTAATGGTTGTTGGTAATTGTTTTTTCGGCGTTGTTGGTTACTTCCTACTAGAGACAATCCTAACAGATGGCACAAAAACGCCCGTCGTCTCCAGCAATGTTTGCGAGACCAGATCCCAATGACGTGAAACAGCGCAGTGAACAAAGAAAATCAGTGCAACAACCCTTGGGCGGCCTCGGGATCACAACCAAGCCACTGCGTCCCGCGACGGTGTTTCGTCTCTGGGAGATCGACATGGCCGTCGACGAAGCGAGGGCTCGGACTGTTGCATGGCTGACAGGCTAGGGATCTTGGCAGACGATCAGTCCGCCGTCCGTGTTGGCCCGCGTAAAGCTTGTTGCAGAAAAGGATGATGCTAGCCCGCGAAAGGCCCGCGAAAAAAAAGATGGTGTGCCACGCTCCAATGCTCCTAAATGCCCAGAAAAAGCAACACACAAAACCAAAGTCTGCGCGCCGTTGAAAACCAGTAGAAGGACAGGAAAAAAAGAACCAGAGCTGCGCGGTTAGACACCCTGGAAGCCCAGAAACGCCCAACCCCGCTCTTTGAAGGTCCAGAGGGCTGTGGAAGCCCGCAAGAAGAACCAAGAAAAAGTATGATCAAGGAATAGAAACAATGAAAAGGGTAGACTGTGGCCGGTTCCGATGACGGGGAGGCGGCGTGGCTCAAACAGACTGAGAAGGTATCGTAAGAATTACATGTGTATAGACAAAGAAGAAGTAAGGATGTGCGTGAATAGGGGAGCCTGGTATGTAGTGTTGGGCCCCCGATATCTGGATACTATTCTGTTCATGTCTTGGGAAACCGACCGTGCGGCTCGCGTATATTAGACAGCACACAACTGCCCGGCGTGCTGGAGAGAAAAGGTTGGGACGACAGCTGACGGTTTGACACGGGATGCCGAGGCGGGTCGATAACAGGGATCGGCTGCATTCCAGAGGGTGCGGGACGGGTCAGGTGATGGATAGATACGGGACGAGAGTTCAGCGGATTTCCCGGTCGGCCGACGTGGCAGCCAAAGCATGGCTGCCAGGGTTGGGTGCTGTTCGTCGTCTTGTCGAGCGAGTCATCAAAAATTGGGGATGTAACGGTCCCCTACGACCTCGGTTCATGACCCGTGGCCTTGGGCTGGAGAGAGGGCAGGTGAGAAAAATGCGTGGTTCGACGGGGGGTTTGACGGTTGGTGGGGGATGTTTAGTTTTGGTGTTGGATCGCGGTCGGTCGGCCTCGTGAGAATCCTCCGTGTTCGTCTGATGTTGTTCCCAGCTGTCACCGAGACAAACGCTGTAGGAGGGACTGGGATATCCCCTGTCGCCTGCCCACACCCAGCTGTCCGATCGCAGCCATTCTCTTCTCTCTCCTTCTCGTGTCTCGTGTCATCGTCGTTTCGTCTCCGGATCTCTCCACACACTTTCTGGGTGTGCTGTCGTTGAAATAAAATAGACAGGAGAATAAAAAAGACAGTCCCTGCTCATGAGGGCGTTATTTGTGCCTCGGGGTGGTAGCTGATCTCGACCATGTCCCGCGACGTCCTGAAGGTGCCTAGGCTGAGGTCTAGGGGGCCCCTGGAGAACCTGAAGTTCCAGGTGGTGGTCTGGAGGTGCATCGAGTCGTGCTCCTTCTTGAGCGAGATGCGCTTGTACAGGTGCAGGCAGCCCGTAACGTAGAAGACGAAGAGCAGGGTGACGATGAACAGCAGGACGTGGCGCAGGCGAGGCATGTAGTAGCAATACCTGTTCTTCTTGCGGCGCGAGGGCGACAGCGCCTGGTGGAGGGAGCGGTGGAAGCCGCCGTTGGCCTTGTCGGCGTGGTGGTCCCTGCAGCGGCCGTGGCGGCCTCCGACGGCCGAGCACAGGACCTGGTGCTCCTGGTGGTAGGTTGGGAGGATCGGTTTGCCCGACATGGTGGCGGCGGCGGCGGCGCGTCGGCGGAGGAAGGGAGGGCGGGCGATGCGGAGGAGCGAGACGAAGACGAGGAGGAGAGTGAGCGCGGCGCCCTGCTGCTGCTGTTGCTGTTGGCTGCTCGTCGACCTCGGTCCGGGATGGTGGAACATGGGCGGGTCAGGAACCGCGCCTCAGGTTCGGAGTGGCAAAACGGCGGGCGAGGCGGCGTCGAAATAGAAAGAACAAAAAAAGGAAGGGGGAAAAAAAAGGGGAGGGAAAGACAGGAATTCCGAACGAGTGCGCGACAAAACACGGTGTTGGGTGGTTTTCTGAGATCGCTGGCTGGGCCGACCCTTGCTCCCCCACAGCGCGATTCCCGTAATTGGCGTCTCCCTGCTAATTAGATTGTTCTGTTCGTCGGGGCCCGTTTCTCTCGAAATCAACGAGGCCGGGGACAGAAAGGGTGCGGCTAGCGAGGACTGGGCGCACGGGTACCGCGTGCGAAAAGAGATGGGAAATGACGGAGGGCGGGGATGGGTTTGGGAAGCGCAATGACTTTTTGTACGTCGCGACAGGCCCCTTCCGCTTTTGGGTGGAGGATGGATGGAGCAGGCCGATGGAGCTGGCCCCCAATGTCAGGAGCCAGCGAATGAGCGCCCGCGGCCACAGGACCTCGCAGCCACCACCAAAGGGGCTGGCAGGCAAGCGTGGCAGCAGGCAGAAGGGGCCACCCGAGGGGACGAGACGCTGCCCCAATTGAGGAGGCGCCCGCCCGGCGAGCGCACCCCCAGCCTGGTGTGGCATCTTCGCCCTGGGGCCTGGGCTATGCTGCACTCGCTGCACTCGCTTCAGCGTGCCAAATGACAATAGGCCCAGGTGGGTGGCAGAGGGTGCGCATGCATGCATGCATGCACACATGCAGATAGATGGGCCTCCGCCTGCGCTCGCGAAAGTGATGCGCGCCTTCAAGTGCGTGCAGCCCGCTGCAACACAGCCGATGGCACCAGTGGGGGCCCTCGCCCGCCGTTTTGCGCTGCATTGGTCCGGCCAGGCCCAGGGATCCTTTTGTTCCAAGAAAAAGCATGGAAGATCTGCACAGAGGCGGCCGCCCATCTGGTGTCACGGCAAACCCTCCAGTGCCTTCTTCCTGCTTGTAAGGCAGCCCGTTCCATGCCCGTGCCATGTGCAGCCGCCTGCCTGTGGCCTCTGTCTGAGGCTTTTGTGTCCTTGCCCGGCATCGACCTCCTGGCGCCCGCCGCGACAGCAAATCGCGCTATACGCATCAATACGCCGCGCCGAATCCTCGTCCCAACAAACGCGCTAGCACTCCCCCGTCACCGAACATTTAACCGAAGACGCGACCATGGCCCAGGCCTGCCCAGCCCCCCTCCCTGTCGGCCCCTTCTTTGTACCTCGGCTGGTGGGGAACTGAACCTTCCTTTGATGGCAGGGAACGCGGGGAAGATGTGCCAATTGTCGTTTCTATTGCTGGATTCAATGCTGCAACGGCTGCTGGCTGATGGCTGCTGCTGCTGCTGTCAGTTCTCGGCATCGATCAATGCACGCGCTGGTTGGTGTGTTCCCGCCCTCGTGGTTCGTGGTGCTCAGCCTGGCCAGCGGCTGAACCGCGACAGCCACCCGCCCCGTTTCTTTCTTTCATTTTTCTCTCGCTGCATTGGGCATTGGCCCGCGGCAGCAGCCGCAGTGCGCCACGCGCTTCGGATCAGCGTGAGGCTGTTTCGCCAGGTCCGACGCGAGGGGGAGGCATGGAAGTGTGCCCTCAGCACAGGGGAGCCTCCAGCGCGATCCTTGGTCCACACGCCCACCCACCCCGACCCAGCCTCGAGGTCAGCAGCGTGGTTACATTGCACATGATTCTAGACGCTCCCCTCATCCTCTGCTTGCTCCCGTGGGATTGAGCCCAAGGTCAGCATGGCGTCACCATGCATCGCCCAGGCAGGTCAGAAACAGCGGCTCCAACACTGCCTCTGTGACTCGACCCAATCCCAAGCTGTGCCAAAAGCCGGGCGAGCCAGCCGAGCACCAACTCCTTTTTCACTAGTGGGCATCGATAAGGGGCCAGAAATGTGGTCCCCCGCCAGGGGCGAGCATTTTCCCGGCTTGCCTGTCCCTTTGGCGCACAAGCTCCCTTGACCGCGGCATAGGCACCGGCGCCCATGCGTCCAGGCCCAGATGCCCATGCCTGCCTGCTTCCGTCCTTGCTTGTGCAGTGCCTCTCCTGCTCTCGCTTACGTCAGTGGTTCCGAGCCGCAGCCTGAAAATTAAGATTCCCACCTGAGCACAAGATGCGCCTTGGGCTTTTCGAGACTTTGGCTGGCGGTTTTGCCACGCCTGCCGCCAAAGGCGGCTTAACGCCTCAGCTGGGGCGTTTTTGTTCTTGGCCCGACACAAGCTCTACGGAAGCCTGTGCTCGTGCAGGCCATGTGCTGCGCCTCCTTTTGCGCTCGCAGCTTTTAGCGTTCGCGCCGCTGCCGGCTACCCCAGAGTTTCGGGAATCGCAACCCAGCGAGTTTGCGGTTGACTTGCCGTCGCCGCCGTGTGGCGGCACAGCGCGGGATGGAGCAAGGGGTTAGGCGGCGCGAGGAGGGGGATCAGTCGGATGGCAGTGTCCATCTTGACGACTCCGCCCCCTCCGGGTAATGTTTAATTTTTTCCACCAGGCGCTGCCTGCTTGCTGTTGGCTGCGCTGAAAGCCCCGCGCGCGCCGCCCTCCGTTTTGCGAGGGCAAACCAGCCGGAGAGCGCTGGCCGTGCCTGACAAAAACATGACCGCCGTCATTGCCCCTCGTGCGGCGTCTGTCTGGCGCCCAATGTCCCGCGCGAGGGGGCGCGCGCCCAGGCCCCAGCTGGTGCCGAATAGCCGGACACACAAACTTGGTCTGCCTTCCGGCCCATCCGCGCCAAACACCACGGCGGGTCGCTGCAGGCCGGTGGCCGTTTTTCATCCTCGGCAGCGCGGGGCAGCCAGCCACGACGCCGCAGACGTCATGTCGCAGCAGATCCCGCCCCGAGATCCTGCACGCATCGCGTGGGGCCTCCCGGGGTTGTCTGCCCTGCCGTGGAAGGAGATGCCATCTGGGTCTGTCTGCCCACGCAAGCATTGATTGGCAAACGAGCACGAGCGTGCACACGACTGGGCGTTTCTGAATTCGTCACCGAATGTCTAATTATAGGACAGGCCAAGGGAGCATCCCGCCATCCCGGGGAAAGCTCGACGCTCTTCTTCCCGTCTGCCATCCTTCCATCCTATGGATGACCCGGTTTAATGCCCTTTGCATGCTGCTTTCTGTCATGGCCTGCAGCTGGTTGTGGCCCCGCTGGCATACCCAATTCGGAAAGGCTACCGACTTGTCTCGTAGTCTTTGCACCTTGGTTGACTTTGGCCCCGATATTGAGACACCGTTCGGTTCGGCGGCATTCGGAAAAGCCGGCAGGCTGGTGCCGTTGCATGGCCCGGTAACAATTGTGCTTTTCAATGTAGCACCGCATGAATTCCCATTCGAAATTCGAGCTCTCAGCCTTGCGGTCGAAGTTTACATCGAACCGGGACAGCCGCTCAAATTGGAAGAGTGTCTGCTTTTCGCATGATTTGCGCAGCCAACTTTGTTTTCCCGCAGGGTCCCACCTACTAATATAGGAGTAGCCTGAAAGAAACGAACTGGCGTGAAAAGGCACGGGGTTGGTTTCACCTGCGGTTGGATCTTGCTGCTGGCATCAGCAAATGAAGAAAACAAAGCATATTTCTGGCATGATGGAAGAATGGCTGTCTGGATATTGCCTGCCAAAAACGCGGAGTCATGCAGCACTGAGAAAGAGAAGGCCACATGAACAAGCCTAGTGGCAACGCAAAGGGTCTCGAGGCAACTGCTGCTAGCAAAACATTCTGTTTCATTCAACACCTTGCGCCACGGCCCAGCCCACTGGCTCCTCTGCACTTGGAGGATTCCAAACAAAGCCAAGAGACCGAAAAGGAATGAATAAAGCTCCCTTTAGACTGCTTGTAGCTCTTCCACTTGGTTATGCGCTGCAATCATTTTGAATGGCTCTCTTATGTAGGCATTCCTAGTAGGAACTCGCTCAGGAAGATATAAAGTCTTGCTCGTGCACGTATTTGGCCAAGATAAAGCCTTGATAGCCATACCGCCAAAGACCACCTAGACCCAACTTACCAGCTCTTCAAAAGCTGACGATGGCTTCACAAAATAAAGACACTGCACCCAATACCACTCAACGGGCTCCCTTTCGAGGTCCTTTTCTTGCAGGCGATTTTGTCCGGGCGAGTTTCCCGGACGCGGCCGGCTTCGGCCTGGGTATTACTATTATGGCGCAGGTCATGAACGACGACGATCCGGCAAATTTGAGCGAGTCGATAGAGCTCATTGCGTTTGCCTACCAGCAGGGCACCGCAAGCAATACGTGGGTTCAATGGACTCAGTTTAACCCGGTTTATTGTTTTAGGACAGAAGTGGAGCGCATTGAGAATCCGTTCGACGTGTTTGGCGGCCACGAGCCAATAGTCAAGCCCTGAAACTTATGGATTGTGTCCTGTACTGCATGTTTGAAGGATATGAGTGGGCTTGTCATTTCTCTCAAGTTAACCACTAGTTCATACAACTCTTCATCTCGCCGCTGAGGTTCGTGTGCGGCGTTTGACGATGCATGTCACGGATTATAAATGTGTGCTCTTGCACCCTTCCACTGAGCCTGCCATAGCACTTATCATCTGCATCATTGCCATATCTACTTGTATATCAGCTACATGCAAAAGCAGGGTCCATTCCGCAGGTGGTCTAAAAGCTTGAAATGGCAACCAAAACGACATACCTAGCTGGCGAGTCGGTAGCTGCTCGATGTTCGGACGGTTGTATTTTGGGGATCTACCACCAAATCCAAGGTGTCATTGCCTTCGATGATGACACGGGCGAAAACAACATCCACAGAGGCGAATGGGTACAAATCGTTGCATCCAAGATGTTGGTTATCGGCTCGTGGACAGATTGGGTCGGGGAAAATCCCGTCTTGGTCAAGAGGGAAGATGTGTGGCGCATCCCGGCTCCTAGATGCACACGAGACGACAAGTCGAGGGAGCGCTGACAGCAAGTATGGTCTCTGTGTACGAATATCCCACAACATTTGAGGCTTTTGGAACACGCCGAATCACTCTAGAACTAGCCTTTGCGAGGCTTCGGATTAGCACTCTGAAGATAGTGAGAGATAATCGGCCAAGCCATCCATTCCTGGTACGACGTGGGACTGCGGCTGTATCACTATGCTGTGAGTACGCACGGCTGCATGATGATAGCCTGTCAAACGTAGAGTCTGGTATCGCAATCATGGAGTGTCCGACGGGCACACAAGTGGTGATCCGTGAAACACGAGCAGCCAAATAACATATAAAAGGAGCAAGGGTCGGAATTCTTTCGCCAGAAACTCCCGCCCCTCCCAGAATATAAATGCGCCTCATTGCTTTCAAAGCAGCCGGATACGAGCTCACGACCTTCTACAGCCCCAGAAACGTTGCGGAAATGGTGATGGGTGTTGCTTACACCGCAGGCGACTATGTGGAAGCCTGGTGGACAGACGGCAATGGAACCAGGCTGTTGGTCCGAGGAGACGTCGAGTTTTCCGACAACCCCGGCCGACTGGAGCCAACGGTCTGGATTGGCGTGGAGTGGTACAGGACACTGGCAACGGATACGAAGCCCTCGGGGCAATGGAAACGGTCGTCGAGCCAGCCAGGGGCCAAGGTTTGGAGGAATGAGATGTGGGCTGTCTCGCGTCGCTCGCCGGTCGCAGTATACTGAGGTCACAAGGCGCTGGGGAGACGGAGTGCAAGGTGTTGGAGGGTGAAGGGGACATGTGGCAAGCATGAACGAAGCAAGCTATTGCTCCTTGACAATAGAAGAAGAAACGTATGGAAGTAACGCACGTACTGCGTGAAGTGTGTTATATGGATAGTACCAAATGGCAGCATGCCAAGAGCGCAGCGACACGAAAAGGTAAAAAAAAGCATCAACTGCTGCTCCAATATGGCTGGCCAGATACACAAGAGCCCATATAGAACCGCCTCGCAACCTCTGCTCCCAGCAGAACCGCAGCCCAAAGACACCCAACTCCACTTAACCGGCAACTCGATTCAGTGTCGACAGTAGACACAAAAAGAAGCCTGCAGCGTAAAATGGCCTCATACGACCATATAAAACCAATCAAGGGCGGGAGAAAAGACAGGCAATACGCCGTGAACCAAAAGGTGGAGGCCAAATGGGTCAACAAACATGGTGCCGAGTTCGTGATTCGGGGAACTGTCCAGTTTGGCGAAACGGGCGCAACAGAGGACCTGGACGAGTTCGTTTGGGTCATCATGACAGAGGGTGCCCAGAGGCCCGTGCACGTGGACATCTGGCCGCTGTCGGAGGATCCTAAGCTGATATGGAGGAAGTCGGAGCCCCCTCTCGAAATACGTGTTTTTAGGGTGTGGTCAATCCCCTTCGAGGAGCCGGCGCAGAAGTAGTCCAAGTCGTCCACTGGGCTCCAGGGGGATTTGGTGTTGGGGACTAGTCCGTACCCAAGGGCCGCAAGTAAGCCCAGTGGTTAGCTTGGCAACTGGTGTTGGCCAAGTGAGGCGGGTCATCTTTTTCCGGGGCGCCGTCTCATTCCATAGTCTAGTACCGTAGGAACCTGTCAGAACGAACTGACTCCTATAATTGGCTTTGTTAATCCTCGGCCACAAGGAATAGCTTCGGTTTTACTTTCAAGCGCTCACGAGGCTCAGACAGACACTGACTTGAATTTTGAGTCTTCCAATGTAGTTCCAGGAGAGGGAAGTCTAGTTTAAAGCAATGGGGAGTCAGTACCAAGTACGGGCTGATGCCTTGCGGCTCTCTTTGCGAGTAAAGCGGGCACAAACGGGGAAAAGCAGACCCTGCCGCTTCACTACCGAGCTTGACAGCGCAGTATTAGAACCGTGCATCTTCTTCCTCCGCTACACGTCAGCCTTCCCCTACCCACGAGCAAATCGAGAAAAAAACCACAACCCCAGCTTTGAAAAATGCCCAGAGAAGGAGTCTACCAGTACGCCGTCGGCGAGAAGGTCACGGGCATGGTGCAGATGGAGGGCCACCACCGGATCTGGATCTCCATCGTGGGCGAGGTCGCGGCCGAGGACGACACGGACGACTGGAGCGTCCAGATCAGCGTCCGCCGGGCCCGCCTCAAGCCGGAGTACGCCAGAGGCCGGTGGCTGCCGTGGGAGGACTGGAGGGGCCATAACCCCGTCTGGGTCTTGAGGAAGCACCTGCAGCCCGTGCCTGCGGACGGCGAGGGCGCGGCCGGCAAGAGCGGGCCCAAGGAGTCTTTGGCGGAGGCTTAGGGAAGCAGCTAGGTAGGGTTTGGCAGGTCAGTTCATCCTCAGGCATTGGCTCACAGCAACACATTACTTGGCAGCAGAAATCAACCTCGCCTCCCAGAGTGAGGTGGCAAGAAGCTAGCCGGGCACGGGAGGGAAACACAAGTCAAAATAGAAAAAAAACCAACAAATATCCATTAACGGCGAATATCATCATAACTGCAAACATAGCGATACGAAGAATGCCGCTCGCATTCTAATATGGCTTGTAAGCCCTCTATGTGACTGCTAGCCGGCTCGCCAGGCATTTGGAATCTTTCCCACAGCACGCAACTTTACGGATCAAGATTCACAGCAAGTGCCGTCCTAAGCAGCCGACGTCCCCCTCGGGGCTGGGCACGCATATTCCTGATCACAGCCCAGCCAGCGCCTACATCCTGTTGAACCGGCAGCGGTGGCAGGCGCGGACCCGGCATCGGACGCACTCGAAGATGTAGGCCCGCAGGTGGTCGTGGCACTGCTCGCACTGGGCAGAGCCTGCGCGGCGCTCCCATGTGCCGTGGTCGCAGCCGTGGTGGCGGGCCTGGTTCTGGACCTCCCTCGCCACCCTCCGCGCCCGCTGCTCCGGGTCCAGGTCTGCCATCCGGTCGACGATCTGCTCGGCGCGGTTAATGAGGTGCCTCTCGTCCCACTGGGCGCAGGTGCACGTTTTCCACGTATTGCCGCAGAGGTAGCAAAATTGCGCCGTACATCGGCAAGCTGTTGGCGAATTCCAGCCCAATGATTAGCTCTTTTTCTCTTTCAAAATGGCGTGTGCTGTGGCACAAGGGACAAGTTAAATTTACTCATGTGATAGCAGCCCGTGTTCAGCTCGACAAGCGAACGGCAGGAGTTGCACTGCCTCCAGCCCTCGGCCGCGGCCAGGTCCAGGAGCTGCTTGGTGCGCGGGTCGTCTGGGCAGTCGCCAACGTGGGCGGCGGTCTTGCAAACCGCACACGTCCTCTTGTGGCACCTGACGCAGGCCGCCACGTCGGCGTAGATGAACTGCGGCGGTATGAAGGTGGAGCAGATGGAGTCGTAGCAGTAGGTCGGGTTGGGCGTCTCCAGCTCGAGCTTCTTGGCATGGAACTTGCCGGCCAGCTTGGGGTTGATGAAGCGGCGGTTCTGCTCCAGGGGCATGGCCTGGCCACAGCACCGGGGCGGGAAGAGCGAGTGGTCGGTGAGCGAGTTGGTAAAGAGGGTGACGACGCACCGGCCGCAGTACTCGTGGCCGCAGGGGGCGCTGGACATCTCGTTGGACGGGAAGTCGTCGCTGCAGGCAGTGCACGTGCCCGTCGCGCAGAAGCCGGGCCTCGACGACGAGCCCGCCTTGTCGAGCTCGCCGTCCGCGTTGGGGACGACGTTGAGGGCCGCCAGCCTGGCCAGGAGCTCAATGTCCATCTCGGGGGGAGTCGTCGGCTCGGACCCGGCAAACATGTGCTGCTGCTGCTGCTGATGATGATGCTGCTGGTAGGCCTCGTGCATCCCCGAGGCCCCCTGCAGGCGCATGGCGATTTCGCGGTCCCGCCGGGCGACGTGCTCCTCCTGGATATGCAGGGCGATGATGTCCTGGTCGGCCTCGACGGCGTTGGAGATGCTCACGCACATGGCCCGGTCGGCCTCGAGGAGCGCAAAGTCGGAGAGGTCCTGCTTGTACGCGCTGAGTGCGAGGTCAAAGTCGTGTGGCGCATCGTCGGCGCGCCCTTTGCCCTTGGCGCGCCTCTGGATGTCCTCGACGTCCTCAAGCATTGCGCCGACGACGGCGGCCAGCGTGGCGGGGTCCAGGGCCTCCATGTCTGCGGCTTCGACCGCGGTGTGTGAGAACCATGCGACGGATGGGGGATTGGGAGGTCCAAAGCAGGGTTAAATCGCAGAGGGTCGTCTAAGCCAGGCCGAGGGAAGTGGCTAGAAAGCTCGGCCTGGAGAGCGTGCAAGCAAAATCCGACAAAAAGAAGGAACCAAAAGCATTGAGCGGAGGCAGGAAGACAAGGAAAGCTGGCGATTAAGTAAGCAGAACACGGTTAACTGCATGGGCACCGAACTTGCATCGGCGACGAAAAAAAAGCGACAATTTGTTTCCCCTCTTTGCTCCTCCATTTTCTTTAGTGGTGGGCCTGCCGCAGCAAAGAAAAACGGGCAGACCGCAATCGATGGTGTTGAGCTTGTCGGGCTGTTAGAGTAGTAATGGCCGTGCAGCCCCTCCAGGGCCAGAGAAAGAAGCAGACTCCATTCGGTTCCTGTAACAAAAGGCACGGATCTTCTCCCAATGACAGACAGATGCCAAGCGTGCCGCTTAGTAGCTACACGTTTAGCGTGCACTTCCTCTCTGGTATTCCACGGGGCTGTAATTGGCACAAGGACGTGATCTTGACCGTAGCCCAACCCCACCCGAGGGTGATGATGGTGGTGCTGAGCCGGGGGCGGGGGTGCCATTTGAGTCTGCGGAACTACGCAAAAAAAAAGGAGCCCCCCAAACCGACGCGCGGGTCTTGAGAAAGTGCAGCGGGGGTATGGATCAGGAGGGTCCGATGGATGCCCAGCGGAAGCGCCGTCAGGGTGATTCGCACTTTTGCAGCGAGCCGCAAGGTACAGGCAGGGAGTGACAGAAGCGCGGGCAGCCGCCCGTCCGGGAGTGAAGGAGGGGAGCCCCCGCTGGGTTGCATCCCGCCTCGCGTGTCGGCTTCCGTGACCTATTTTTTGAGGTGTGGCTGCCCGGCCGCATTGGTGGGGTCTTCACATGGACCTGGTCAAGGGTCGTGTTTGTCTCCTATGATACGATCGGCTGTTTACTTTCTTTGTTGCTGTTCTTGTCTCCTCCTTTGCTATGCTACGCTTTGGGCATCGCAACGTTGGAATATACAACAGGATTCACATCCAGAACCACGTGCAGCCAATGATGCCAACTGAAGCTTCCAAATCACGGTTTTGATTGATGGATATATCCTACACGCTAAACACAAGCCGCTATATATTTCAGTCTCGAAGCACACTTTATGCAAAACACCTCATGGCCCAAAAGACCGAGGCCGATCAGACCCTGTGGGAGTTGTCGACGGCCGCCTGCTCCTGCCTCTCCTCGGTGGGCGCGTCCGGGGCCGTCTTCTCGCGGGTGGCCGGGAGGGCGGCGCCCGTGTCCTCGGTGCCGACGGAGCCGCGCTGGCGGGCGGCGGCGTCCTCCTTGTCGGCGGCGGCGTTGGAGCCGCTGGCGACGCCGGCGGTGCTGTCGTCGCGCTGGGCGCGCGTGAGGTAGCCCGGCGGGGTCCACTTCTTGGAGTTCCACGGCTTGACGTGGGGCTCGCCGTACATGCGGTCCACGTTCTCGAGCGAGAGCATGCGCGACTCGTACAGGAAAAAGTAGACGAGCAGGCCGCCCGCCAGGTTGCACGCGGCGAAGACGTAGCCGAACTTGAACGAGATGCCCGACGTGGCGATGGGCGTGAGCAGCGACAGGAGGAAGTTGCCGAGCCAGTTGCCGGCCGTGGAGAGCGAGGCCTGCTTGGCGCGGGTGCGGAGGGTGAAGGTCTCGCCGATGACGACCCAGGCGATGGGACCCCAAGTGCTGTTTGGTAAGAGGGTCAGCATAAGGTGTCCGGGGCATTATTCAGGAGTCAGGGTGGGGGGAGGAAGAGCGAGGCAAAACTAACCTGGCAAAGGACGCGATAAACATGCAGGCCGAGACAATCATGACGATGCCAGTGGTCGGGTTGTTCTCAGAGGGCATGGCCGTGCCGACAGAGGCAAAGACGGCCAGCCAGGCGGCCTGCCACAGGGCGCCGACGATGAGGGGCAGGCGGCGGCCAAACTTCTCGACCACGTACAGGCCCCAGAAGGTGCAGAGGACGTTGACGGCGCCGAGGATGAGCTGGGTCTGGATGGGGTCCTCGATGCCGGCCGACTTGAAGACGGAGGCGCCGTAGTAGAAGAAGTAGTTGACGCCGGTCCACTGCTGGCAAAAGTGCAGGGCGATGCCAAGGAGGGTGCGGTAGACGATCTTGGGGATGCCGGCGGAGCCGCCGCCGCCGGTGAAGCACTCGAGCCAGGTGCCGGTGCCGACGCTGCGCTCGGCCTCGATGACGGTGTACATCTCATTGTAGTCGTTCTCGATCATCCTGTCGTTGGGGGTGTCCTTGAGGCCGCGGAGGCGGGCCAGGCTCATGCGCGCGCCGTCCCAGTCGCCCTGGCCGGCGAGCCAGCGGGGCGACTCGGGCACGAACAGGACGCCGAGGCCGAGGGGCAGCGAGAAGAAGATGCCGAGGCCGATGACGATGCGCCACGAGGCGTCGTCGTCCTCGATGGTGCGGACGCCATAGTTGATCAGGTTGGACACGAGGATGCCAAAGGTGATGAGCAGCTGGTACGAGGCGACGACGGCGCCGCGGATCTCGCGGGGCGAGCACTCGGACTGGAACATGGGCACGCCGACCGAGAGGTTGCCGACGCCCAGGCCGGCCACGAAGCGGCCCATCATCATGTGGACCCACGAGTTCATGGCCGTGATCTGGATGATGTTGCCGATGATGAAGATGGCCACGCCGAAGCTCAGGCTGCGGCGGCGGCCCCAGGCGTCGGCCGTGTAGGCGCCCGAGAGGGCGCCGATGAGGGTGCCCAGGCTCATGAGCGACACCATCAGGGACTGCGTGATGGAGACCCACTCGGGGATGCCGTCTGCGTCGGGCTCGCCAGTCGCGAACCGCCGGCGGAAGTCGTTGAAGATGAGCATGCCCGAGATCTGGCCCGTGTCGTAGCCGAAGAGGAAGCCGCCCATGCTGGTGACGGCGCCCAGCAGCAGGGCCTCGGCACCGCAGTCGGCGCCATTGACCTTGATGGATCTGCACGCGTTGGGTCTTGTCAGCTATCCAGAATCCAAATCGCAGGCGCGGGAGCGGCTGGGATGGCCGAGACATACTTCCTGCCCAACCCCATGGCTGCGGTTGGAGGTGTGAAGAGCGCAAAACTCGGGGGGCGCGTGGCTCTCTCGACGGGCTGGACGGCGGCGTGTCCTCGTGCAAGAGTCGGGTCTGCTGCTGCGTGGGCTTGGCGCAGTGCCTGGTGTTGGGAGTGGTGAGGACAAAAAGAAGTGCGAGTGTAGATCGAACCGAGTGGCAGCTGCCGAGAGAAGGAGAGCGCGCGAGGTGTATTATGAAGTCGGAAGCCGGCGTGTGGAGCCCGCAGACGGGAGCACTTTTCGCCCAGGGGTCAAGGCAAGAGAGAGGGCAGGGCAAAACGGCGATGGAGCAAGGAGGACCACTATGACGTCGGTCGAAATTGGAGCCAGCGATATCACCGCCTGCGGCCTCTCCACCCCGCGATCCGCACTTTCGGGGGGGGACCACGAGACGCGGAGCTCCCNGGGGGGGGGACCAACCGCTCGAGAAAGGGCCCGGGGATCTGGGCTGCTGCCAAGGCGCCGCGCCCGCCATGCAAGAGGCATGCAGCCAGCCAGCCAGCCAGCCAGCCAGCCAGCCAGGGAAGAAAAAAAAACAGAGTCAGGAGCTCGGCAGCCCGCACAAGGGGACAAGATCCAGGGTTCTGCTCCATGGGGTGCTGCTGCCGTGAGAGCCAAGGCAAGAGGGCGGTGGCTCTGTCAGGTCGCGTGCTCGCGCAGGAATTGTCGGCGCCCACCCAAACCGGCATGGTCCTTCTCCTTTCATGACGTGAACAAGAGAAGAGGATCGGCAGGCCGTTGTGCAGCCATGCCCGTTGGACGGGGGACTAGCAGAAACCGAGTTGATGGGATTTTGTTCTTTGGTTACACGGGCGGGCTCCGGGGGTTGCTTGGAGCTGAAGATGCAGCAGGATGCAGGATGCGGGGAAAAGGCAGGCTAAGAGGGTTGGCAGGCGAGCCCGTTTCTGTCCTCTGGTACTATGTGGCTTGGAGCTGACGGGCGACTGCTGCCATGCGTGCGTGCGTCCCCAGGCCAAGCGGTTCGCTCGCAGCCCAGCCCTCGAGCATCTGTGGACGCTGCAACATCACGGAGATGGTGGTGGGTGTGGGTGCTGCGCGCGGCGTGCCTGTGCCCAGCCCAGACGCGCGCATGGACTCTGTTGCACGGGAAGGGAGCGCAAGCACAGTACAGCACAGGCAGGGTTGTCGATTTTTTTTCTTTTTTCTGATTTTTTTTCGCATTCTGTTTCCTCCTTTCGTCTGTCGCATGTCGTCGGCTCAGCCCACAGCTCTTGGCCATCGTCATCCATTGCCGGCAGCCGCATTCGCTCGCCTGCATCCCGGTAGCTGGCGCCAATCACAGCGGCGTCAGCAGGGCTGCTGCGGGGGCGCCAGGGCATCCTCCCGAAAAAGCCCAGGGTTGGGTCGCGGGACGCGCGGAACAAGGAATGGCTGGCAATGGGTCGATGACGGAATGCGTGAGACGAAGGGACGGGACAAACAGAAAAAAAAAAAAAAAAAAAAAAAAGAAGAAATTTCACCTGTCGAATCGCAAGAACTGACACTGACAAGCCCGTTGTTTCGGCCATTGAGTCGCCCGCCTCTCAATGCGAAGGTGCCATGATGGCCTCGTGATGGCTCTTGTCAGCATCCTCCATCCGCCCCCTCGCAACCCCTGCCAGCCAAGTCTCTGTCGACGGCGCTGGCACTCAATTTGGGTTTCTTGTCGATGGACCGCCGAGCCGTCGCGCTGGGCGTTGGCACGCCTGGCGCGCGGTGCGGGCGCGAACCCAGTTGCGGCCGCAGTCCCCTGAAATCGCCCGTTTCCAGCAGGCCCATCAGCGCGCGCGCGCCCTGGCGGGTCGTGTCGGCGCTGCTGCGGCCCCACGGCTCCCCGACTGAAGGGGCGGGCCCCACGGGCGGGGGCGGCCGCTGTGGTGTGTGCCGTGCGCCGCCATTGGGCTCGCGAGGGAGGCTCTGTCCGGACCTCCCTGCCCTCCCTGATGGATGCAGCCGTCTTCGTCACCGTGTGGGCCTCGCGCCAAACCACACCAAGCCCGAGAATTTGGCCGGCAAAACTTGGCCCCTGAATCGTGTAGCGCCCTGGCCTCGCCTCGCCGCCCCCGGCGCCGCCTGCCAGCAAATGGCTGCGCCCTCCATGCTCGAGATGTCCACCATATTCACCACGTTGCCCGGGACCCGGCAGCGCCCAGCTCTCGGCCCGTCCGGGCCACCAAGCACCAGACCTGGCGGTGGGTAATCCCATTTCCGCACGTTGCCCATCCCTCTGTGCCACGCCGTGTGTCGCGCTGCGCGACGCCAGCATCCCCCCGGCGTTAAGTGAGCGGCCAAGCTGCCATAAGGCCGGACAAATCTCTTGCCCCCTTTAGTAATCTCCTCCACCGAGCAACAAACCCTCCGCGTGACACTCGTGTTTTGCAGTCCCTCTCCCGAAATGGACCCTTGAGGAATGCCGAGGTGGAGAGGATCCGGGCGAGCACTCAGCCGCTGGATCTCGCGGCTTCGCCTCGTCCTCCTGAGTTCCGACTCTTCTCCTATTCACGATACAGAACCACCACAAGTGGCCACAGCGGACACCGCGAAGTGGGCTTCGTGCCGTCAGATACGGGTTTGCTTCGGATATCGGCAGCTCCTCGCCGGCCCCCAAACGGCAAAACGTCACCTTGACGATGCACACGCTATTCCCCCACGCGGCAACTGTAGTTCGTGGATTTGTGGCGTTGGTTTTGTTGGGCGGCGCAAGTGCTTGCTTCTGCTGACTGGACCATGGTCCCCTTTTTTTCTTGATTAATCTTGACATTCCATTCATCATCTCCACCCAAGACTCCTGGCAACGGTGGAGATTGCAGTGAATGAGCGAACCATACGCTAGGCCTAAAGGGTAACGAGACCGATTGATCATCTGTTCCTGCTGCATCTCGCCACGTGCATCCATCTCGTCCTCCGTCTCCACCGTGGGCCAGGCGCCGATAAGTCGAAGGCCGGTCTCCATCGCGTGGCAAGTGCAGACAAGCCGGCGAGCCACAACTATGCCCGCCGGCACCTCGGACTGTCTCGCACCCTAACACTCCGTCACCCATTCCCACCCCGGCTTGGCAGCCCGTGAACAAACCGTCGCCGATACTAGGCCCTCCGGTTCTCTCGGCCTACCCTCGGCGTTGAGATCATCTTGATATATGCCATCTTCGACTGTCGGGTATTCCCGTGTCTCGGCTGGGTCGGTTCTCGCTCTACTGCTTGCATGATTTGTTAGTGCTTGATCAGGATGGCGATGATGTCGAGCGTGGGGATGAGGGAGAGCCTAGCGATGGGTGCAAGGTGATGCTGTTGCCACCTGCTTGGGACACGCCTCTAGGCTGATGGTCAGGGACTTGCTAACTTTGTCAAACTGTGTCGTGCTGGCGATGGAGCTTGCAGGTGGTCTGCATTTCCTCAAGGTCGCTGTCGTGGTCGACGTGGGTGTCTACACCCAGCCAATAGAAAAAAAAGTATCTTTCTCTTTCTGCTTCCAGTACCACGTCAGATCTGGTCATACACAGGACAGATGGGTCTTGTGTTGAATGATTTGTAGATCGGAAAAGGCGAGCTGTGCCCGATCACGAATGTCAGAGCATCGGAAACCTGCCTCGTGGTAATGATTAATAGGAACAGTCGGGGCAACTGCGAAGGAACTAGGGCTCAGAGGAGCGCCGAGTATGAATGAACGTTAGCAGTGAGGAGATTGGAGGGCTCTGGTTACCCAGCTGGCTGGCGTATGCGGGCGGCTTTGCATGCTAACAATGCAGGGATGGTGAGAATCAGCACGCTGCCATATACGCACCTAGTAGCCTCCGTATCAGATTTATTCATGATAACTTCTCGAATCGCACGGCCTTGTGCCAGCTTTTAGAGGGTGCGTCGGGTCGCGAATGGGGCGGTCTGAATGAAGAATCTCGGAGCAAGATTTTCACATGGGACAGAGTGTTGGGAAGATCCGAGAACAGCCTGGTCTTTGGGCTGTGCTACCCATGCTCCTTCCATTCTAGGCACAGATGGAATCTCCCTGAGCCACAACCGGTCTGCCTCAAGGCTCTTAGTTCCAACCAGACATCAGAAAACGAGGAGCTGGGCCAGAAATGCTCGAGAGCCCACCGGCCCTGATTTATTGCCCGCTAAAAATTGTCAAATCCGAACCGAACCACAGCTTCTCCGAGCCATCTTCCTGCTCCGACGTCCTCATCTCCCGTCAGACCTCAGGCACACGGCATGAAAGAAACCTCTGAGCCATGGAACACTCATCTCGAGCTGCCTGCTAGATTCGGGAGCCGCGCCTCGTCTCTCCTTAGTCGGCATCATGGAGCGATTACATCTCTCGCCACGCCACATCTTGGAGAAAGATCCTTGAGCCACAGCAAATACCCTGCTCCCTGACTCTCAACCCGTAGACACCTTTGCATGGTCAGTAGCAGTCGCTTGCCACCTCTACTAGCATGATTACTGACGACCTGCACATCTAGTCCCGCCGATTCCTGGAAGCCGTCAAACCCCGGCAGACCACATTCGAGCATGAACAAGGACGGAGCATGCCGCGGCCTTTCCCTCTGTCTTCTCTCGGACTCGTAGTTCCACAAAAAGGGGCTCCATACCTCCCCTCAGGTCTAGGCTGACCGTCTTCCTTCGATATGACCAGGCAGTCCCCCAGCCCAAGCTAAATACCCTGGCCCCACCTCCGAACGAGGGTGTCGCAAGACACGAAGTACACGAGCCTCTAACGCCAGCCGCTCCAAATTCTGGGGATCTCCCGGGAACAACAAGTCCACGGGTGGAGCCCCGCCACTTGGAAGCAGGATCCCACAGCGATGCTGGCGGAGCGGCTCCCAGCGACATCCGGCCCAAGCTACCCCTACCATCGGAAGGACGCGGAGGCTGCCCTAGACACTGGCGAACAACAAGCATGGCAAGGTCTATAGGGAGTTTCTCATATGCTCAAACCCGGCACCCATCAGTTCGTCGGGATAGTGGCTATCACATGTGGTAGACACAGGCGATGCCATCTGGGAGATGAATGTGAGGTCCAGCAGACCGGCTTGGATCCCTATGGCCTGGTGATATGGCCTACACAGGAGGGCTAGGCGTGTTCGACAAGCTGGTGGTATCACAAAGGAGGGACCTTGCCATGGTACCGGCGACTAGCAAGATCCCGGCACGATTGCCAAGATCTCCCCGGCCTTGGCGATCACCCAAGGCATGGCAGTGGATCGGGATGGCTTACAAGGGCAGAGAGCCCTGGCTTTTGCAGTAGTCTGTTTGGACACCAGATATCAAGACTATGCCAATAGAGCCTACTGTGACTCTCGCATACCTTTCAGCGGCTGGGGCCACCTCACAAACCACCAGGGTCAAGGGACAAGAAGGAACAGGACTGTCTACTCCGGGAACAGCATCTGTGCAGTGGCGGACTCTGCTGGCGCTTCTATCTGCCCCAGCATACATCACGCTTGACTCCCGGGCATGGAGATGTGCACCAAAGGCTTCGCTGCCGTGTGGCTGTGCAGCAACATGCAAACGAGCTTTGACCTCTGATGGAAAGGGGACTCGGCCCAAGGATACCTCCGTGAAGGATGTCTCTGGCACGGACAATGCAAGCCGGTGCCATGCCCTGGGGAGCAGAGTACACGCGTGCCCGGAGCATGGGCACAAGTGAAGTGTGGGCTGTGTAAAGATGTCGTATGTGCTCGGGTCCTGTGTGGGAAGTGGAGACGGGGAGCACGGCTTCATGTCGCCTCAAATTTCGAACGGAAGACAGCGAAGGAGGCCTCCCGGGCGTTGGGTAGGGACGGGATGTGGCGTCTGCCGCTGCTGCGGTGTGCGACTGGCTGATGGGACCGTTTGGCGGAGCGATTACAGCTTCGGGATCCACGATCGATATGCTGGCGTCGGTGTTTCGTCGGGGCAATCTCTCGGTTCGGCACCAAGCAGCGCTCGGCACATTATTCATCTCTGGTAATGGACACCCACTACCGAGCAAGAATTCGTTGTCCGTCGGATATAGACCAGGGAATCGGAGTGGCGTGGGTGTGGGTAGGGGCTGCGGGCCGCCAAGACCAAGAGGCCCATCATTCTTGGCCGTGACGTGCCGTCAAAGGACATGGACAGATAGGGCCGGGAGCGAGGGGTTGAGCCTCACCTATATGTAGTCGACTGTGGCTCCTTAACAAACCTGACGGTTCCCTTGCCTGCCAGCAGCCGGGCAATCTCGGAATCGTATCGAGAGGGGCTTAATATCAGCAGTAGAATGCCCGTGAGACACAGGATGGAAAGCAGCAAACGGCGGGCGCTTGGCCCATCCGACTGGACCCGTCGGACCCGGCGCCATCAAGGGGTGCCCACCGCAGACTATTTTTTTCCCCAATGGAACGCGAGCCTCCAATCCACTGCGGCGACGGGGCCATGTGTGGCCCGCGCAGGGATCACGGCACGGTCGGCTGGCGGCCAGGGCGCTGGGACACGCGCTGCACCTGCAGGAACCAGCATGCGGGCGGGCCATGACGATATGCGTCTGCCGGGCTCGCCTGGGAGCGAGCGCGCGGGTGGGCCGAGAGACATGGCATTCTCAAACAATGGGGAGGGGCGCGGCAATAAAAGCCCATTTGATAACGGTGACGGATTCCCACCCGCACACACAAACAGGGCCGGCACCCAAAACCCGCCCCAGCCCGCTCGCCACATCGGCCGTCGCGGGAGACGTGTGATGCTGACGGGGCCGTTGCTGCTGCTGCTGCTGCCCTGCCCTGCCCAAGACGCGCGCGTGCGACGGCGAGCCTGGGAGAGAGCGCTGGGGGAGCGATCGCCGCGCGCTGAGGCTCTGACTCGTGCTTGCATCACACGCGATGCCTCCCCCTCCTCCCTCCCCCCTCAAGAGGCGGGCCATGCATGCGTCTATGTAGATCGAGGTGGTGGCCGTCGGCGGCAGGCGCCCGAGTCATGGCTGGGCGCCCTGCGATGCTGCCGCGGCTTGGAAATTGCTTGTCAGCGACAAGCTCCGAATCCACCCGCGCGCCCGTCCTCTGACGAGAACAGCCCCGTATCGAGCCTGGGTGGGGTCGCGAGGCCCACCCGCCTGGGAGGGGGGCCCGTTGTCGCACGCCCAGACACGCGGCCGTGTGCTGGGCCGCGCGCGTTACGGGCGCCATCCTGGGCTCTGCTGCTCGCTGACAGCTGCCTGCCTGCCTGGGCCATGGGCGCTGAGTGGCAGTCAGTCCCCGGCGCCCGAGCAGGGACGAGGTCGCCTCTGGGCGGTCAGGGGAGGTCGGCTGACAGCCTCCGGGACAGGATCAAGCCTCGACGACCAGGGCCGCCGCCTGCCGGCCCGCCCGCTCCAACGTCGCCCTTCGCCCCCCTCCACGGATAAACACTCTTCCCCCGGCTTGCCCTCCAGCGTGGGCGCGACGATGCCAGGGCACGCCTGTCCATCCTCCCCGTACCCCAAGGTCCCAACCACCGACGGCGTGGAATTTTGTGCAACAGCAATGTTCCACTCCGCGGGGGTCTTGGGGTTCCCGCAAAGTCAATAGTCTGGCCCCCGGCCGCGGGCGTGGAGCCCCTGTGGCCTGCTGTTTTTTTTCCTGGTGCTGGGGGAGATCTCGTTGCGATGACGGAGAGTGGCAAGCCTCAGTATAAAGGCAACGGCCGATCCGGCCTTGGGGTGACCCAGGGAGCCTCGAAGTCCTCGGCCGCCCTTCCTCGACGTCCCTTGCATCCCTACCAGCCGAGAACACGACTGGTCCCTCTCTACTTTAGCTAGTTGTCGGATTGTGGTCGCCACAGCACGCGCAGCAAACATGACGGTCGACACGAGCATCACCAAGACCTACTTTGGCGGGCTGACAGGCCATCGCCTGGCGGTGCTGCAGATGACGCTCATCGTGGCGCCGTCCTTCATCCTGTTCGGCTATAACCAGGCCGGGCTGGGCGGCCTGATCGGGCTCAAGGACTGGATGCGGACCTTCCCCGAGATCGACACGTCCCACAACAAGGACCCGGCCGTGTCGACGCTCAAGGGCTTCGTCGTCGCCACCTTTGTCATCGGCGCCCTCTTCGGCTCGCTCTCGTGCTCCTACACGGGCGACAAGTTCGGCCGCCGCCACGTCATCTTCTTCGCCGGCCTCTGCACCCTCGTCGGCGAGGTCCTCGAGTGCTCCGCCTTTGGGCTCGCCCAGCTCATCGTCGGCCGCGTCCTCGTCGGCTTCGGCGTCGGCCAGCTGAGCTCCATCGTGCCCGTCTGGCAGAGCGAGACCAGCGGCGCCAAGAACCGCGGGCGCCACGTCGTGCTGGACGGCCTGTTCATCTGCCTGGGTTTCGTGCTCGAGAGCTGGATCAACGTGAGTCCCCCTACCGCCCCCACCCCCAGGAAGGGGTCTTGGGGCGCAAAAGAAATGCCCAGCCAGGCGCTAATGAAACATCCATCCCCCCCCCCTTTGCAGCTTGGCTTCTTCCAGTTCGGTGACAGCCCCGTCACGTGGCGCCCGCCCATCGCCATCGCCATCCTGTTCTCGCTCATCCTGAGCGCGTCCGTCTACCTCTTCCCCGAGAGCCCGCGCTGGCTGGTGGCCAAGAACCGCAGCTCCGACGCGCGCGCCGTGCTGTCGGTGCTGCGCGCCCTGCCCCAGGACTCGATCGAGGTGCAGGCCGAGCTGGCCGGCATCGAGCTCTCGCTCGAGGAGACGACGGGCAACGAGGCCAAGCTGTCCGAGATGCTCAACCCCAGGAACGAGGACAAGCTGCTGTACCGCTTCGGGCTCTGCATCCTGCTGCAGTTCTTCCAGCAGATGTCGGGCACCAACCTCGTCAGCGTCTACGCCACCATCCTGTTCCAGGACAACCTCGGCATGACCCCGGAGCTGTCGCGCGTCCTGACGGGCGGCGCCCTGACCTGGAAGTTCCTCTCGTCCTTCCTGGCCTTCTTCTGCATCGACCGCTTCGGCCGCCGCGTGTGCTTCATGATCTCGGGCGCCGGCATGGGCGCCTGCATGGTCGCCCTCGCCGTCGCCACCTCGTACCCGGAGGAGAACCGGGCCGCCATGATCGCCGCCGGCTGCTTCATCTACCTCTTCAACACCTTTGTGCCCATCGGCTTCCTGGGCGCAAACTTCCTCTACTGCACCGAGGTCGCGCCCGTCCGCCTCCGCATGGTCATGTCCAGCATCTCGACTGCCAACCACTGGCTGTGGTACGTTTTTCATCCCACCTCCTTGCTGCGTGACACATTTGCTAACGAGGCCCCGACCCTGCAGGAACTTTGTCGTCGTCATGATCACCCCGGTGGCCATCTCCACCATTGGCCACAAGTACTACATCGTCTACGCCGTCATCGCGGCCTGCATCCCCATCTCGGTCTACCTCTTCTTCCCCGAGACCATGGGCCGCAACCTCGAGGAGATCAACCTCATGTTCCGCGACTCGCCCTCGGTCTGGTCCACCGTCAAGTACGCCAGGACCCGGCCCATCGGCATGCCCCAGGAGTTTGAGAGCAAGCACAAGGCGGACCACGTCGAGGGGGGCCTGGAGGAGAAGTAGTCCGGATGGACTACCAGCCCTAGGCCTGAAGTGTTGTGACCAAAGTGGATGAATTAAAAAAAAAAAAGTCCGAGACGGCGACTTGGTTTATAGATGCTAAGCGCCGTATGACTGGCCAGATGGTTGGATACCCGAAAAATAGAGACATCAACTTCATTTCAAGTATATATATATGTAATTTTAGCGAAGCAAAAGCAAGTATGGTTATGCAATAGTACTTCAATATCTACCATGCCACGGCAGCCGTCGTTGGTCGTTCCTCGCCGAGAGGTCCAGCCCGGGGTTGGCTTGTCATATCCACCTGCCCCACTCCCTTGACGAGCTGCATGTCTTAACAGATTTTGCTAGTCGACGCTGAAGTCATGAGGGCCGTGTCGCTGCTATATGGAGCATGAAGCCACCGATCACCTTGGCATCCGCTAGGGTCACCCATGGAGCTTTGTCTGGAGTGTGTAGGTTGTGTTGCTTGGCCGTTCTACCTTCAGCTAGCGCACTTATGACTATATTGTACGCTCGGAGCGGCTATCCATTGCGGTGTGGGGCTCCTGGCGTTGGCGAGGGCGCGTGTGCTGGTCTGCTGGCGTGGCATCGAAACTGTTTTTGAGGGATAGCTATGTGCCGTCAAGCTTTGTCCCGAGGCTATGAGCAGTCAGTTACAAGGCTTATCTAGTCGACGAACCACTTGACTCTTAGCATTGCCTGGTAGCCGTAGAAGGAAGAAGTGTCGAAAATTACTGTCCAGCGGACCACGTCCTTTTGAATATAGCAAGTCAACCGACCAAATACCTGTTCTATATTGTGGGCACTCCTCCCCGATTGGAGTAGGATATCGTGATGCATATAATCGTGACGAGAATGTGTGCGAACGACGTTTTATCATTGAATCTCCTAGTAAAATCAAGACTGCTGAATAGAATTCCCTGTATGAGGCGCGCAGTGTTAGCATACTGTTTGAATAGCCAACTAAGGAGTAGGAGAGGGTGGGTCGGCATCTATCCAAACAGAGCCAGGCGTGCTCAGAAGACAGCTTTCGTCAAGCTGGGAAAGCCAGAGGACAGACTGATAGAGCCATGCAGAAGTCGAGGCATTCTTTTTGCTTGGGCTCTCCAGGAGATGGACATGCGTGACTACCAGATGACTGGAAATAGATGCTGGATTTCTGCAAGTGGTGGTCAAGCAAGAAAATATGGAGTTGAGCGTATGTGGCAGTTGGAAGGAGCAGAATTTGAATCCATCACCTCAGTGAGCTCAAACTGGTAGCCAAGTGACAAATGTTTGAATGTAAAACGTCCAGACTGCTTTAAAGAGTCTGAAACCACAAAAACAGCAAGAACACCAACGACACCAACGCCAACAGCAGCAAGCAAGTAAGTCCATATCACGATGGATTTACCAAAGATTGAGTAATTAACAAAGCTAACACCTCAGCTAGACATGCGCGAAAAGATCATCCTGGTGACCGGCATCGACCGGGCCAGGTTCATGGAAATCTGCGCTGGTGCCGACCAAGGCACCCTTGGTAAGTCACATCCTGGGCATCCTCGCTGTGACCATCGTCAGGCCAAGCGCTAATCAGAACCCTCATCCCTCAGAAAACGATGACGACACCAGGGTCCAGACCCTGCGGTACGAGGCCAGCCTGGCCGACGGCCGCTCCACCATCCTCCTCGTCGGCACGCCCGCCATCGCCACGGACAACGCCTCTCGCCTGGTTGGGCTCCGCCAGGTCGCGGCGTGCCTCGTGACCCTCCGCCGCGCCGGCCGCCTCGTCAGCGGCGTCATCCACCTCCTCCCGGGCGGCGACCACCACACATCGTCGGGGCTCGCGGGCGCCGCCGAGACGGGCGCCGCCGACCAGGCCGAGAGCCTCGCCTGGCACGACCTGCGCCTGTGGTCACGCGTCGTGGGCCGCCCGCTGACCCGCCCGCTGGCCCGCTACATCGTCGTGCCCGAGGCCACGCCGCACGCCGCCGTCGGGCGCAACGTGCAGGCCCTGGGCGTCGTCGGCCGCGAGTTCCCCGGCTCGCCGGTGTTCCGGTACGCCGGCACGCAGTCGTCGGCGCGCGTCGTCGTCGGGCTCATGGCGGGCC